>LGRX02027251.1:0-19307 GCA_001247695.2 Cymbomonas tetramitiformis
TTGTGCCTGGGGCACTATGCTACACACTCGTGGGTCAGGGCCACTCTGCATTTCTTTTTGGGAGAGCTATGTAAAGGTACATATTTCTTTTTATATCATATCACTGGATCAGGGCCAGACTGAGGTGCACGTCCGAAGACATTTTTCTTAGTTTTTAACAGCAGGCCGAGCTCTTCCCCCGTTCCTCCTACATGTGCATTTCTATCTCACACATGTCTCATGAGCATACTCGAGCTATCGGAATGCGGATCGATATCGAGTCGGGGCCAGCACTCTACGGTATGGAGTCTCTATACTCCCCAAGTGCTTAAGGCGTCGTGCCCCATGGCACAATATTGGGGGGGAAATAGGAGATGAAATCGGAGATTCCCCCTCTTTAAAAAATCCAATCGGAAATTGCATGGTTAAGGACTGGTGTTAAGGTGAAGCCAATCTATTCGCGTTTTCGGTTTCTTATTGGTTTAAGAAAGGCTGCATAGCATATTGGGGAAAAAATAGGAGATGGAATCGGAGATTTCCCCTCTTTAAACAATCCGATCGGAAATTGAATAGTTAAGGATGAGTGTTAACGCGTGTCGTTTATTCGTTCTCCTATTGGTTTAGGAACGAGAAGCCATCGTATAATCAGTACTGCAGACTTCACCACACTGCACTGTCAAAAGCCCATCGTGTCATAGCCCATGGTGTCATCGGAGTATGATAGAGAAGTGCACATGACACCTAGAGGGGGGGTAAAATGACCATCTAGGAATTCCCCCAACGGCTAGTTTCTCGTTGACTTTTGCCTTTGACCGTAATTTACACACGATTTAACCCCTTAGTTGCGGTTGGAATTTTTTGCAAAAATATGTGGTTTGGGGACAATTCAAAGTATTGCGTGATCATGGCCGCATGCACGCATGCGACATCATGTATGTTATAGGAGACCATCAAATAAGCCACAACGAATCATGGTATAGCTATATCTATCGTATATCTCGAGATATATGGATTATCCAACCAAAATTTTGAGTATTTTGAGCATAGAAATTACGCATACGTCTTGTGTACGATGCGTGACTGCAGTCTTATTGACTTGTATCATGGTAAAATATCGCGGAAATTAACATGTTAGACTATCCCTAATCCATAGTACGCATTAATATCGCCCAATGTGCCAAAAAATACCAAAAATGGCCAAAAAAACACCAAAAAAACACTTGGATTCAAATGTTTTCCTCACTTAAGAAATGTTTTCCATACTTAAGCTAAAACTTAGGTGATTTTGCTCATAAAATGAGACTATGTGGTGATATAATACCCCATGTTGCATGCGAGACTGGCGTTGGGATCCATTTCTATCGTATATTTCCACATGGCCACGTATATGCTTACCGATACGGGATGTTTATGGCTTGGTTAGCTACTTTTCACAGCCAAATTTAAGCGCAAAATGACACAAATAGACAAATTTGGGTTTGGAAATACTAACACGTGAGAGATATATCGCACTAGTATATGTGCTATACTATTGGTTAACCTGTAGCCATATATCATGAGTGCACCCACAAACCTTACAATATTCGATGCGCCAACCGCACATATGCAGTTTCATGGTAAGCCACGCTCTCATTTTCGAGGCCTTGTTGAGAATTCTCAACGTGTCGCAGCTAAGGGGTTAACCACTTTACGAAAATTCTGTAACATGCAAAGCTTAAAGCTTCGACTGGTTAAACACTTACATGAAATGATGAGAAGAAAATGCCGATGTATTGACGGATTTTGCTGATTTTAGTTTTGAGTGGTCAACGGCTATATTTTTCACACAATCGCAAATATATGCAGTCAGAAGCCGCACATGAAAATTCCACAACATGCAAAAGTTGCAACACAGTCATCCCCATATGAAATCGTATTCAAACAATGCATTTTGATTCATATAAATGGCATTATGCAACGATATATCCTAGATGGTCATTTGCCCCCTCCCACAGGTGCCATGTGTGCGTGGAATATAAATTAATTGACGTCACCCCGCTGTAGAGCATATATTGGGGGAAAATCGAAGATCGTCCCCCTCTTTCAAAAACCTAGGATTGTCGCAATTCTCGTTTGGTCGCGAAATTCACAGTGCAAACTGAATGGTCGCGAAACCTCTTAACACAGTAACCATAATGACATTTGACGTGGTCGCAAAATCCTTAACAGTGCAAACTGAAATGGTCGCAAAATCCTCAACATTCTATTGGCTGAGCGTAGAGGTCATAATGCCATTTCGTACTGCGTACTAAGCTTTGGCACACTGTAGAAAATATAAAAATTTGAAACCATGTATAAATTTGGAACGTTTTAAAAATATTTAAAAATTAGTCAGACTAAAAGAAGCCCACATTTTACACTGTGAAGCCTATTAATAATTCTAACCGTCATCCGTCATCGTCATTTGAAGTCAGCGTAGTATAAATCTAAAATTAGTAAATTCACCACACTGTAAAAGATTAACTCGAATCACACCCCCTCGCTTCCGCCGACTCTATCGCCCATTGCTACCCATCCACCATCCCACCTTGCCCATGCCTGCCCACGATTCGCCCCGCATCTCCCCCACATCTCCCCTCACTTCGCCTCCCCATGCGTCCCCATCGCGCTCTTATCGCCTCCCCCGACCCTCCCTCCCATGATGACTTGCTGTAATATACCGCATATTACGCACAGGCACTGCCAAGGCAAAAATAAAATAATAAAATACGATATATGTTTTATTAGGGGTTCGGTTTGCCGAACTGAGCTGCCGAACGGAACGGGTCGATCGAACCGTGCAAGTGACACTCGCAGTGAGGGGGACAAACAAGAGGCACCGAATGTCACAGTGACTAAAGTGGGCCCGACATGACCTCCCCTAGCCCTTCACCCATCGCCCCCTCAATCCCCCCCTCATACCCCCTCTCTCTCCCCCCTCCCTCCCCCATCGCGCCGCTCCCCAAGTCCACATCGCGCCCTCAACACGCCCCCATCGCCCTCTCGAGCGCGAGCGCGAGCGGGGGCGAGGCCCCCGCAACGCGAAGCGGGAGCAACGAGTATCGAGTATCAGTATCGAGTATGAGTGTATGAGTGTTACACTCACCGTCGAGAGTTTCGCTATGCCCATCGGTTGGTGAGGTGCGGGTGTTCGACTGAGATATCAACGCGATTCTCGATTGGGGATTATTTTTCCCCCACCTGTACGTTCACGTACCCCCTATAAACATATATGTTTGCGCTCTGGATGCATCACTGCATATATACAACGTTGTATGTATTCTGGATACACCTTGTTGCGCAGCGATCAGATCGCAACACTAACACACGGGCACCTACAAAAGTAGGCCCTGGGGCACTTCAGGACGGTAACATCCACCCTGGGGGGGAAAACTAATATGCGTCCAACTATATATATAGGGCAGGAAAGTGCTCCAATAATCTCAAGACAAACGATATGTGGGCACACTTCTAATCTGTCACACACCAGGACGGTGTTAAAGTACAAGGCAATCCTTATCATGTCTTGAATGATATATAATATATCATGAATCAATCAAAGATGCATACTCGCTCAGCACTTGGGACGCTGAGCTTACGAAACTCTTTGAAATGAATTGCAAGCCACATGTCGAAGCCTTTATTAAAAAAGCACAGCGTGAGAAAAAATTTGGAGGCAGCAAAGTCATCATCGAACATCGTGATGTAATGCCGTGACATAGTCATACGTCATACGTCATACGCACATGTAGAACAACTCACGACGACAACGCGCTCATCTTGACAACGGTGTGCGTCTGCCAGATTGACAGCTGGCATGTGCGCGCAACGCACTCAAAATAACGATAGGGGCAATGATGCTGATGCCAGGCGCGCTTGCGCTGGTACAAGTACTCCTGGCACACTCCGCGCTCGCAGCGCAACATATACATCTTTTTAATGCAAAGCACACACACACACACACACCCATTGTTAACAGCATGTGGCCCGCCCGCCATCATCCCAGTAAATTCGAGAATCATTCGGGAACAGGGCGGGGCCATGCCAATATACCACTGACGCACACCTCCAACCAAATGCAAAGCAGTATGGATAGATGGATGTATGTACCAATCACTGCCAAACATGTGAGATTGGGCAACTTCACGCAACTCAACATGTTGATTTCTGGGTATCGGAGTAAGCGAGTTCTGACGGCATGCCCTCCGCTGGCTCATTGATACTCACTCATTGACACCCACACCCCCACACCCACACCCGGCACCCACACCCCACCCCCACCCACACTCACACCCACACCCACACCCACACAACCACACAACCACACAACCACACAACCACACCCACGCAACCACACACCCCCAGCCCCACAGCCCACACCCACACCCACACACCCCCAGCCCCACAGCCCACATCCCCACCCCCACCCCCACCCCCACCCACCCCACCCACACCCACACCCACACCCACACCTACACCCACCCCCACCCCCACCCACATCCACACATCCACACCCACACCCATGCCCACGCCCACACACGCCCACACCACGCCCACGCCCACGCCCACACCCACACCCACACCCACACCCACACCCCACACCCACACACCCACACACCCACACACCCCCAGCCCCACAGCCCACACCCACACACCCCCACACACCCCCAGCCCCACACCCCACACCCCACACCCCACACCCCACACCCCCAGCCCCAGCCCCAGCCCCAGCCCCGCACCCGCCCGCACCCGCACCCCCAGTCCCCCATCCACACCCACACACCCACACCCACACCCACACCCACACCCACACCCCACACCCACACACCCGCAGTCCCACACCCACACCCACACCCACACCAAGCATTCTCGCGCCTCAACCTCACCTCACCCACACCCACACCCACACCCACACCCACACCCACACACCCACACACCCACACACCCACACACCCACACACCAATACACCTTCACGAGTGAGCTCCGAAGATTCCGGATAAGTGTCCCGAAGTGTGTGCTGAATCCTTTGTTCCCCGGCGTGGGTACATAGTGCAGCTGGTCTTCTGCGGCTACGGGGTGCCAAAGGAGTCGGTACAATGATAAGCACCCACACACCCGCACACCCGCACACCCATATACACATCCCCTCCCACCCGCACCCCTTGTGCCCGGAGGCACAGCGTGAGCCAATATGCCTATGCGTCCGTATGTGTGTCATCGGGGGTAATCTGGGATTGGCACGATGACAGTGAAATTGGGCTTGAAATCACGATGAGAATGAATACCAGATGTCCGGGGTATGACAGTATGACACTATGACACTATGACAGTATGACAGTATGACACTATAGTAGTATGACAGTACTGTGGGGGGTGTCATCGTGGAACTCAGTCAGACCCTCGAAGAATGGTCAGATTCGCATCGGGGTTGAAAAGACAATGAAATCGAATATCAGATATCAATGACAGTATGTATGACAGTATGACAGTATGACGCTATGACAGTATGACAGTATGACAGTACAGTAGTATGACAGTACTGTGGGGCAGTCATCGTGTCAGTCTGTCGACATAGCATCTGAATCGAGAATGACGAATCGGAATTAGAAATGAGATCGGATCGGGAATTGAACGTTGAGCCGAAGTGTGACATCGGCTGTCGAGTGGTTGACCCTGCAACCTGAGTGACGAGTGAATAAGTGGAGCACTTGAGAAGTGTTTAGCCTTCAGAACTCGGAACCGAATTATCGTTTGTACCTCAATCTGGCCCTGATCCAGTATATTATAAAATCCGAATTGTGTACCTTTGCACGTTCAATCAAAAACATATTTCCGAGCATCTGTCGTAGTGCCCCAGGCACAATTGGTATCAATAAGCGTCTTCTGAACACCTCCGCGCGTTCAGCCACGGCCACACTGTAACTTCCGTTATACTGAAGGGGGAGAGCCGTACTTTTGGGAACCTCTGCGCAATTTTTACGTCAGTATTACCATTTTTTTTCAAAGAAGGAACCCGTATACTACTCCCAAAAGTCACCAAAGATCAGCATAACGTCCCCTTAACACTGGGGGCCCAACCAGGCTCTCGTTGGTCAAGATTGCTTTTCCGATCTTAAGTTCCAAGTCTGCCCCAGGCTACAAACAACCGTCAGAGAGCACCCTAAAGGGTTTCCCCGGTTTATAGTAGCCAGAAAACCCTCATAGCCCACCTCCCAGAGCCTTAAAAAGGCGAAAAACAGCCAAAAACAGCCCAAAATAGCCGTTTTAGCCAGTTTCCAGCCTACCCCAAAACCTCTCCCAGTAGCCCCCACCACCAAAAACCCCTTCCATAGACCCCATAGAACAGCCTAGAAACCCTTGATACCGCCCTCACGGCCATCAGCAGTGGGGAAAGCTCCTCCAAACAGCGCTTTCAGCAGCCTCTGGACGTTTCTGGCAGTTCTTCAGCACCTTCTGGTATCCTCCAGCAGTACCCCGACTGGAGCATTTTGGGACCTACGGAGCATAAATATCGTCTGGGACCTTACTGGACCCCTGTATTGGACCTGACACCTTCCTTTTCGCTGCTGCTTGACTCTTGCCCGCGCGCCTAGGCACTCAAAAATCGTGTCGCGGAGCCTTGGCCAAATTTTGAGTTCGCTGGTGTATGGCAGTTCCTCCACCAGAATGCAGAAGAGCGTGGTGGAAGCAAGGACCTATTAAGTGGGTATTCCCTCCAGATCCTACCTACCCACCAGCAGGCGCCCACTGGCAGAGCGGTCCTCCTTCCCCTTCTTCCTCTGACGACGAAGAGGAGAACAGCGACTGAACTCCTGGACAGAGTCACACTGGCTATCCCAC
Source organism: Cymbomonas tetramitiformis (assembly GCA_001247695.2). Lineage (NCBI taxonomy): Eukaryota > Viridiplantae > Chlorophyta > Pyramimonadophyceae > Pyramimonadales > Pyramimonadaceae > Cymbomonas > Cymbomonas tetramitiformis. The sequence continues at coordinate 6,839 of LGRX02027251.1, forward strand.
CAGTGCGCCACGACTACGAGTGGCACGGGCAAGGGAACTACCACTTCCACTACCCGCACATCCAAGATCTAACAGTCTTCCCCGCGCTCCCTGGTGCATTCCCTATACAAGTGATCGACGGCCCCCCTTGGGTCCCCCCATCTCCACCCGGAAGCCCCGCTCCTTCTCCTCCTCCTTCGCCCCCAGAAAGCGACATCGAAGAGTAGATAAAAGGCGAGCAGACTCCACCCTCTGCTCACCTGTGGCTTTTGCCACACCCAGCTCTCGATTTAATCAGCTCTACAGTCAGCATGTCGCAACACACCTCAGAGCCGCTTTCCAACATGGGAGTCAGTTCAGAGTCGCTACGCCCCCCATTATTTTCACCCTTCACCTTTCCGTCCCCCACCGCATTCGCTTCCACTTTCCCCTTCCCTCTCCCGGGCATCACCATGCCCTATACCGCTGTACCACGCCCATATACTCTACCTGATGGCACCCCTACGCAAGCTGTGTGGAATGGCTCCAGCTGGGTATTTCCCCAGACAGCGCCCATTGCTGGGGGAGTGTCCCCAGTACCATTTACATTGGGGACCCATCACCCCATGGGTTCGTACCCCACGCCATATCAACAGCATCTGCAACAGCAGCAGCAGTGGCAGGCGTACCAGCAACAGTGGCCACAGCAGCAACAGCCGCTGGAGCCAGTGCAGCAGCAGCTACAGCAGCAGCAGTTCCAGCAGCAGCAGTTACAGCAGCAGCAACAGCAGCAGCCGCAGCCGCAGCCGCAACAACAACCACAGCAGCCCCATCAGCTGGTACCAGCTACCTCGGCGCTTCATGACTCTGGTGCGGATCTCTCATCGCTGCAGCACTTCATCAACATCAGCGCCGCAGCCCTGCCAGACCCTCTGCAGGTACCCCCTGACAGCGGAGCTCAGCAGAGCGTCTCGGGCGGGACCCAGCTCTTGGTACGCCACCTCCCCGCGGTGGCAGCAGCCTCAGAGACCCGCCGGCGTCGACGTTCCCGAAGAGTATCCTCGGGCCCCGCGACGCACGGCAGGCACCTTCCAGGTCTGAGCCATGCACCTGATCACTCCGACCCCGACTCCGGAACGGATGTCAGCCGCACCAGCACGGGGTCCAGAGGCAGCCGGAGCACGCAGGCGCGGGCTGAGCGCAGGCGGAGGGCCGCCCACAGGTCCGGATCTGACTCGGACGCAAGCAGCCGGAGCGAGCACATTCGCAGGGAAGTCCTGGCGGCAGTACAGGCCCTGGACATCACCGCGGTGCTCTCGAGAGGACTCGCCCCGCCCGGCGCGATGACATCTGCAGGAGCCTCTCCACCAGGCGACCCTCAGAGCAGCGCGCAGGGGGGCCTGACGGCGGATCATTCACTCGAGGCGGACGCCGCTGACAGCGTAACCCCGCCCCCAGCATCTCAGATTGTCGCTGAAACTGCCCCCGCCGAACCTCCCACTCAGGGTCGGCCAAATCCCCTCAACATGATGGTGACTCGCCGGCGGCAGTCGGTGGAGACGGTAGTGCACGGCGGTGGCAACCCTGACCCGGAGCACAAAGACCCCAGTTCAAGGGACTCGCCTCCAGGCCCCCCTAGTGACCCACCTCTAGACCCCCTTGGTGACCCCGCCCAAGGGCCAGAACCCTCCTACCCTCAGTACCCAGAGGTTCGGGCTCTTTGCATCACCCATGACGGTGGGTCGCTGTGGGTACACCAGTCAGCAGGGATGCGAGGCGCGGCAACCGTCTCCCTACCATGGGATGAACGCCGCAGGGCTGGGGTGCAGGGCGACTCCATCCTCTTCAGGATTATGCATCTGCTGGGAGCGCCACTGACTGCCTACGCACGCATGGGAGGCCGCCTGCATCACGCACCCCTACCACTCACCAACCCTCGTGTAGAGACCTGGGTGCTCATGGTCGACCGCGAAGTCATGGACATGGCTATGGGAGACCCAGCTGCGGCCAACGTGCGGTCAATGAGCATGGGACAGCCGGTGTGGGAATGGATACCGGCTACCGCGCTGGAATCGGAGATGTCACACTTCGACCAGGACGGCCTCGCCGCGTGGTCTGAAGTCAGCAACTCCGACTGGTACCGAAGCATGAGCGTAGTGGCCGCGCAACCACCCACTCCTATGCCCTTCCACACACCTCTTCCGCTCCCCGCTCCATCACCAACACCTGCTCCACCGCCTACTTCTGGGCCCCCAGCCTCTGCATTACCGCCCGCCTCAACCGCAGTCCCCACAAATCCCACGCCTGCGCTTCCACCTGCACATGCCCCTGGACCACCACCTTCAGCCCACTTCCCCCACCAGGGAAGATATCTTCCGTTGAGCTGGTACGGCCCCAAATCAAAAATTCTTTCGGCCCGCCTTCGGCCCGCCCGGTCCAAACTACAAAATGCCCGCCGCAGGCGCGAAAATTTTAATCTTAAGTATGAGAAAATGCAAAAATCGCAAAATTTTCATCAAATTTTTAGAAGTTTGCGCTAAATTGGTTCGGCCCCAAAGCAATTTCTCTTTCGGCCCCTCTTCGGCCCGGGCCTCATTTTGGCGACTCAGGTCGGCCCGGGGCCGGCCAATCGGGGTAAGATATCTTCCCTGTCCCCCACTCCGCCGCTGCGAATCCCATCCTTTCTCCCAGCGCCGCACCCTTTTGTACCAGGCATCATCCGACTGCCGCAGGGCACTAATCTGCGAGCAACTTCGGACGAGGTCCGCCTGGAGCACAAAACCAAGGAGATGGTGCTGAAGCTGATCAAGAGTGTGACCAGATTCCCTCGCTCCGCGTCCGACACTAAATCGGCCGACAAGGATGGCCTTCTGGCGCAGTTGGAGCACTACTCCAACATGGTGCGGAAGATATTCCAAGAGGCCATCGTGATCGAGGCACTGACCACTCCCAGCTGTACGCCGTCTGTATCAGCGTACCAGGCGAGCGTGTCGAGTCTCCTCTGGGGCTTTAAGGAGCACACTCTTCAGGACCAGCAGAAGAAGTTCTTGGAGCGTGCGGCGGGGACTTTCGGGTCCGACCAGGCCTGGCACCGGCGCTATGTGGAGCTGGACGTGTTCTGCAGCGATCTGGCGGTGTGCTCCCTAACGCAGGCCTACCTGGAGAACGCACACGGTGAGGCCATTGCACTGAAGCAGGCGACGAGCGAGACCGCGGCGGAGTATTTTTCGCGATTGGAGACCCGCATGGCCTCCGTCAACTTCCTGGCTGGCAGAGTCCCCAATTGCGTGGAGATGTCCAACCTGTCCATGCTCTCCACGTACCGCCGAGGGTTGAAGTATGCACCCAAGGTGATGCGGCGCCTGAGAGCCATCCACCTGGATGTCTCCAAGCCAGAGGAGTGGGAGAGGAAGGCGTTCACTGACGATATCCCAGGCACCCACAACGCCCTGTTGAAGATACGGGAGGTCGCTGAGGAGGTGGAGAGTGACATTGACACGGAGGCGGCTCAGAGGCGCACTCAAGACCGCCCTCCCCGTACTGTTTCCTTCGCCAACCCATCACCTCGCACCCCCTTCTTCAGGCGTACCCCCTCCTCGAGCCGCCCAGCTCTTGCCATGCTGGAGAATGGGCCCACCACCACCGCTGCTGCGGCAGTTACCCCATTGCCACCACCACCTGGTCTCTCCCGCCCTGACGCTCCGAAGGTCCGCCGGTGCTTCGCCTGCGGCTCCGCGGAGCACATCGTCCGTAACTGCACGGATGAGACCAAGCTCAGGGAGTGGAGGGTCAATGCACCTGCTCGATTGGCAAATTCCCCTGGGTTCGTAGCCGCCGTCGTCTGGGCCATCGAGCAGCAGGAGGACATCTCCTCGGTGGATGGCGTCCCAGAGGAGTTCTCCGAGGAGGTCTTGGCACTTGCTACCTGCGAGGACGAGCAGAGCTACCAGACCTTGGCGGCCCTCGCTGGTATCGAGCTTGTGGAGGGTGACGGCCTTCCCCCGGTTGAGGACGATGAATGACTGGCCGGCGACCAGTCCCCGACCCTGCCCTTCGGGGAAGTGAGGTCATGCCCTGATCAGACCCTCTCCGCCCTGGAGAAGCGGTCAGAACCAGTGGAACCCCGACGCGCACGAGGACGCAGAGACCCTTGGGGCCATCGACCTCATCTCAAGAGCGTGGCCTTCACCTCTGGAAACCGCTTGCGACGCACCTACCGCTCAGCTGATGCCCCATCGCTGCCGAGGGATGACCTGACCAGCCACCCCCTTGCAGAAAGCGCCCCTTTCGACGAGCCGTCACTACCTCTTGATGACGGCCCTGCTTACACACAGGCAAGGATCGAGGGTCGGAGGGGGCGGCGAGTTCCCCGACACAGACCCCCCATTATGGGCAGCAACCGTGGCGAGCCCCGCGATCTCTGCCCCCAGCCGCGTGTTGTGCTACCATTACCCAACTATCAGTCCAACCTTGCAGATCCGCGGAAGAGGCTAACTGCGTGGCACTGGAAGAGAGATCTGTACTCCCTCCCTCTCGAGGCCGCCATGCAAAAGGTCCGCAGATAGAGCTCTGCGCAAATCCCCGGAAGCTGCCAAAGACCTGGTGGATAAGATGTGGGAGCGCACCCGTAGCCGCATACGCTCTGGGAGTCGATCGCATTGCTCGCGAGCCTCAAGATCGCAGGGAGGGCCATCAGCGCATAGCATTGTGGCACCTCCTCTCACACGACGGCCGCCAGCAAGTCCTCGAGCCCCCTAGCGCAAGCTCCTCTGACCTCTACGCGGCTTGGAGAGAGTTGTCGCCCGCCGAGCAGCTGGAGGCGATCGCCACTTCGAGCCCAGACTCTTCCCCAGGCAGCAGGCTGTGGGAAAAGGAGGGCGCACGAAGAGCAGCAGCGAGATCCTCGGCATCTCTCTGCACCCTGGACACTGAAGTGGGCACGATACCCGGGACAGCGGGAGACGTGGGCCTACCTGGCGCCTGTGTCCACTACCCGGTCTTGGGTACATCACGATGTACCCAAGCCACTCTTTGTTCCGCACGCCATGGCGAGCTCGAAACATTTCAAGTGTCCATATGGCCGATATAGGTTGTCAATAACACACCAATCTTGGGTATGAACCATATGTTTGGCGGTATTCATGTCATAGACATGGGTTTTTGGGGGCGGTTGCCTAGGTGATTTTCCAGAAAAGACGAAATTCTCAAGTTCTAAATTCTTGGGTACATCGCTTGGGTACATCGATTTGTATGCATGGTTATGCACATGAAAATTGCATATTTGGTCAATGTTTCATTAGGGCATTAACATAGACCCTTCAAAGCACTTATTTTATCATGGGTCGGTCCCATACCTCACAAGTTATCATACTTCATCATCAAGACTTCTCATCATAAAACAGTGTCAGATTTTAGATTTCGCCTAAAAAAAATGCGCGCGGACATGTGTGATGACTCCCACCCATCGATCTATTGAACGAAGGCATATTTACATGTGCAATGCATGTTATCGCAAATACGATTGCCAAAGAATGAGCTGACAAATATTTTTGGTCATAATAATCAATATCACAGGTCACCTTCAACCGCTCGCGTCGACTCGTCCCCATACCCGATAAGGTACCTCGTGCCGTGCGGCAAGTAAGCAGTTAAGCTTGGGGATCTAGGGTACGCCGAACATGACGAGAATAAATTAATTAAGATATTGTGGTGTAACAAACCTTAAAAAGTATTCCACTTTGTGAAGAATCCCCCCCCCTAAGATATGCGAGACTGTGAAAAAGGCGAGTCGCAACAAACCGTGGTAAAAAAACAATTAGAAAAATGTTTTTGGGAGCCAAGTTGCGATTTGCATGGGTTTGAATGCACCTGACATGATATATATCCTACCAGGATGCTTGTGACGGCATATTCCCGTGTTCATGATGATGTTAGCTAGCTATATTGATGATTCGTAACGACAAACCGTTAAATTTATGCCCCCATACCGTCGATTTAGCTTGGGTACATCCATATGTACCCAGACCCTCTTAGGTACATCCCCATGTACCACCGGGTAGTGGACACCTGGTGCAGTCTACACGCAGTACACCAGTACAAGATGAGGAAGCTGGGTCCTAGCCCCTTGGGAGCGTCCCCTCCATCATCCCCGCCGATCGAGCCCACAACAGAGACAACATCTTCGCACCATGACAACGCGCCGGCCACCCCGGGAGGAAACCTTGAAGGTTCATCCGACTGCGCAGTGGCAGAGGAAACCTCTACATCCAGCTCGCTCTGCTTCACCCAACAGATGACCACCGTCAGAACGCATGAAGCAGATGAAGCGCCGCCCCGTCTCGACAGCCACCCCATCGCTGAAGACCCCGAGGTGATGGAAGAGGAGCCCTCAGTCGATTCGCTCTGCTACACCCAGCAGATGGCAGCAGCTGGGACCCCTGAGGCGAGAACTGATCACCAGAGCTCCCACCAACTCGCCCACAACTTCCCCACTAGCAGCCCTCAGCATGACGAGGATCCCCTCACCCATAGCAGTCTCACCAACAGTGTCGCTACCCATGTGAGCCCCACAGCAAGCGGCACTACCCACGTGAGCCCCGCAGTAAGCGGCACTACTCATGTAAGCCCTACCACCAGCGGCACCACTCACGTGAGCCCCACTACCAGCAGCACCACCCATGTGAGCCCTACCACCAGCGACACCACTCATGTCAGCCCCACCTCGAGCGAATGCACCTCAGCGGGTACCCTGCTGACGGCGAGTGTAGACAACCTCGTCAGCCACCCGACTGAAGATGTTGACTTGCTGGATGAGGAGTTCTACGCCGCGTGTAGGCAAACCTTGGAAGAATGCCGCGAGGCCTCGGACAACCTCCTCCCCAACCTTAAGTGCAAAAGCATACGCACGGATGGGGGAGTTCAGTGGAAGACCGACATTGAGGGTACTCTCGCAGCGGCACATGACGAAGAAGGACCGCTGCTGCTGGTGTTCTATGCAACCCTCAGAGGGCACACGGTCAAGGTGTTGATCGACTCGGGGGCCTCTGACAACTTCATCTCGGAGCAGAGCGCCAAGCGATGTGGCCTCACGACACGAGCTGGCTCTGAGATGCGAGTCACCTTAGCAGATGGATCTGTAAAGATCACTGGCGCCACCGCGTACGCCAAGTTTAACACACACACCACTACCGGCACCTATACAGAGAACGCCCTTGCCCTTCGAATCCTACCACTGGGCATACAGGTGGATGTTATCCTTGGCGGAAGGTGGTTGCGCAGTCACTCTCCTGTCACTCTGGTTATGAAGGGAATGGTTCCGTCTCTTTCCTCAGGAAGTCCCGCAGTGGTAAGATTGGAGATCGCGTCACCATCACAGGCTGCTCTCCTGGGAAAGCATCTGGAGACAAGTCTCCGAAGGGCACGGCCTGTGCGGGATTGGTGGATGAGGTGTTCCTGACCCCCGCCCAGTTGAAGAAGTACCTGGTGTACGCGGAGACGCAGAAGCTGCGCGGCAATGACGACCCGGGGATACAACCCGCCTGGCTCATGATGGCCGAGAAGTCCCCCGATGATACTACTTCTGCCTTTGCAGCCACGGCTATCGACTCTGAGAACGCCGAACCCGCTGCGGATACTGAAGACGCAGAAGTGGGCCCTGAGTGGACCCTCAAGTTTCAGGACTTCTGGGGCGAGGAGTACAAGAAGGAGATGACGACTGCTCTACCGAACATTGATGGACTCAGACATGACCTCCAAGATGAGGCCAACATCAACCTGGACCCTGAGCTGAGCAAGAAGGGACCGCCCTGCCAGCGCATCTACAAGAAGTCTGCAGAGGAACTCCGCCAACTTCGAGAACGCGTCGAGACCCTGTTGTCCAAGGGCTACATCCGACCCTCGTCCAGCCCTTATGCAGCTCCCTGCCTGATGGTCCCCAAACCAGGGAACCCCAAGGAGCTGCGACTGGTGATCGACTACCGGCTTCTCAACCGCCAGACAGTTAAGGAGAAGTACCCCCTCCCGGACATCCAGATGATGTTCGACGAGATGCAGGGTGCGAAGTTCTTCTCTTCATTCGACGCGGTGGATGGTTTCTGGCAAGTCCCGATGGCTCCAGGGGATGTCGAGAAGACCGCCTTCACCACCCAGATGGGGTCATATGAGTGGTTGGTCATGCCGCAGGGACTGCAGAACTCGCCGTCTCAGTACCAGCGACGGATGCAGCGGGCTTTGGGCCATCTCCCATTTGTCCGGATCTTCATCGATGACGTGGTCGTCTTCAGCAACACCGCTGCGGAGCAATACGAACACGTCAAACAATTGCTCCTGACGTGCAGGGAGAAGGGCGTCTTCCTCAAGAGATCCAAGTGTCAACTGTTGAAGAAATCCTTGCGGTTCCTTGGTCACTGCATCTCCGCAGATGGCTGCAGACCCCAACACGACAAGGTGGCTGCAGTGAGGGACTGGCCCGAGCTGGAGACGGTTACCCACGTCAGGCAGTTCTTGGGCCTGGCGGGGTATTACCGCAGATTCATTCACTGTTTCTTCGAGATCGCCCAGCCCCTCACCCGGTTGACCAAGTCGGACGTACCCTGGGAGTGGGGCCCCATGCAGCAGTGGGCCTTCGAGGAACTGAAGAAGGCCCTCACTTCAGCACCAGTGCTCGCCTTGCCCAACATTAAGGGTGCCGCAGACGGCACAGCACCTTTCGTGGTGCAGACGGATGCCAGCGGCATCACCCTTGGAGGAGTACTGATGCAAGACAACGGAGATGGTCTTGGGCTGCGCATGATAGCATACGAGAGCCGCCAGTTCTCAGCCGCCGAACAGAACTACCACACTGGCGAGCGAGAACTGGGTGCCCTGCATCATTGTACCACCGTCACCTGGCGGCATTACCTCATCTTCACCAAGTTCCGCATCCAGGGTGATCACCGCCCCCTTGAGTGGCTGATGGAACCTGGCAGAGAGCTCAGCCGCAGACAGGCACGCTGGTACATGGATCTGGTGGAGGTGGGAGTTCCGCGAATGGAGTACATCAAGGGGGCACTACTGCTGGTACCAGACGCCTTGTCCAGAAGACCCGACTTCAAAGACAAGGACGTTCGCGAAGGGTTGAAGGAAGCAGGAGTGATCGACCCCACCTCAGACCTGCCGAAAGACCCTCTGGCAACGTTGGAGTCTGAATACTTCTCCAGCTCACCACCCGCGGCTCATCCTCACTGGGCCTAGACGGTCGACTGTTGGCTCTCAGCAGTGGAAACCCTCTCCGTGGCAGAGCAGGCCATGGACATGGGGGAGACCATCGCTCTCGTTAATCCGAAGCTCTATAAGGGGGTGAAGGAAGATCACCTCGACTTCGACATGCCTGACTGGCCTGAAGTTGATAGCGCGAAGCCGACAGAAGCCCCACACGAACCCCCTGACCGAGCTCCACCTCAGATAAGGATAACGAGGAGTATGTCTCGCGCTGGGAAAGCCTCTACGACCCCAGCGCCCCCACAGTTGGTGTCACCGAAGACGCGAACGCCTGCATCACGAGCTGATGCATCGGCGGCGCCCACTGAGAAGGTGCCAGCGAGCTCACCACCCCCGCAGAAGGCGCCCCAGCAGTCAGCTCCATCCCCGGTCCTTTACCTACAGAAACGACAGGCTTCCCCCCCAGAGGACTCGCAGAATTGGCGTGTCCGTGCAGAGTACTCCTCGAAGTACGCCGAGAAGTTTGGACCCTTCGATGTGGACGCCTGTTGTGACTTTGGCGGCCGCAACAGACAGGCGGATAGATTCTGGACAGACTGCCTTTCAGAGAAATGGAGGGGCCTTCGGATTTGGTGTAACCCTCCATATAACTCCAAACACATTACTGTGGAGGCGATTCTGAACAAGTACATCACAGAATGGAAGGCGGACCCAGAAAACACCTCAGCAGTCTTCGTCCTGCCAGATCACCAGTCCAAGCTCCCCGTGTGGCGCAAACTATTCAGGAAGGCCAATATGCAGATCGTGGAGGTCGTCCCTACTCATGATGACAAGGGCGAGCCTAATCAGTTCTTCGAGAACCCAGATGGGAAGGCCTTCGACCTTCGCTGGCCTGTTCTGATAGTGCACGCCCCTCCCGCCAAACCACAGCCAGCACGTGTGAGGCTTCCGCGAACAGCTCCCGCTGTGATAAGGACGGGTGAGGCAGCAGCCTTCAGAGACACAATCTCCCAGCAGTCGGACTCAAAGTTCCTGCGTGCGTTGAAAGCGGAGTACACCCGAGAGGGATCACTCCGTTCGCTGCGGGAAAAGGTAAAGGCGGCGCCACACCAATGCCTACAGGACTTCAGGCTGGTGGGTGAGGTAGTTTGGAGAACCGCAGCAGGGAGATATCAGTTGGTGCTGGGGGAGGATTCTCCACTTCGAGAGGTAGTGATTCGTCATGCTCACGAGTCATTGTCCTCAGGTCATACTGGGCGAGACAAGACTCTGGAAAGAGTGCTGCGACGCTTTTATTGGCGTAGTGCCGCAGAGGATGTGGGCACCTGGGTTGCATCCTGCGCGGTGTGCCAATCAGTGAGGCCGCGGGGAACTTACCCGGATGGGTTGCTAAACCCTCACAGCATCCCGAACAGGCCATGGCAAGATGTCGCGGTGGACTTCGTCACCGGCCTGCCAGTGTCAGAGAGAGGTAATGACGCTTTCGTGGCCTTCACGTGCAAGCTGACGAAGATGGTCCACGTTATACCGATGAACTTCGGCGACAGCTCTGCAGCTGTGGTGGCCAGAATCTACTTTGAATCGGTGTGGCGCTTGCATGGCGCACCTATGAAAATTGTCTCTGACCGTGACCCGCGGTTTCAAGATGCCTTCTGGCAGGAGCTCATGAGACTGATGGGTGTAAAGGTGGCTCGTACCACGTCGTACAACCCTCGGTCTGACGGCCAGGCGGAACACAGTAACAGGGTTATTGAGGACATGCTCAGGTCCTTCGTAGATGCCAATGTGGAGGACTGGGACCTGTTCACTACTAACGTGGAGTTCGCGATCAATGACTCCAGAAGTGAATCTACTGGCTTCACGCCATTTGAGCCGGTGTTTGGGTTCTCGCCGCTGTCGCAGTTGGACCTTTTCCTGGAGGCCGCGCAATCCACCGCTGGACGACGAACAGGGGGAGTAGGTACCGCACACGAAGTGGCCGCGAAATTTTCGTCGCAGCTGCGGGACGCCAGGCAGCGGTTGGAGCTGGCTCAACAGCGACAGCGCGAGCAGTTTGATCGCAGGCACGGACAGCGGGAGTATGCTGTTGGAGATCTGGTCTGGATAGAAGCGAAACACCTTACAGAGAAGGTGATGGATCGCTCCATCTGCAGGAAGTTGACCAAGCACTGGCATGGACCAGTCCCTGTGACCGAACGCTTCTTCAGTGATGTGCAGATGACCATGCCAGAGGCTGACAGGGGAGCTCCAGTAGCCTACCGCCTACGCCTCCCTCCCCACTGGCGGATACACGACGTGTTCGCTCAACACCACCTCAAACCGTACACCAGCGGTCAGGATGCTTTCGCCGCGCGTGATCACCTAGCAGTACCTGAAGAGGTGGTAGTGGACGGTCAGAAGGAAGCACACGTTGAGCGTATTCTTGCACGTCGGGTGCGGTCTGTTCGAGGAAAAGAGGTGGAAGCGTGGAAGGTTCGCTGGACTGGCTACTCCAAAGCTCACGACCAATGGAGGACGCGTGACAAACTCGAACGCGGAGGTCCACTTCAACAACTTCGTGAATTCGAGCGAGCGAGACTGCACATGGAAGCACAAGTTCGCGACGAAGCCACTCGGCGACGCGAGCAACGTGGCCGTCACTCTGCTCAAGCTGGAATGACACTGGCTCACCTCATCACTAATCCCTGCGATGAACTGGACCAGCTCGAACAGATGGAACATGATATCCCTCTGCCGTGGGAACGTCAAGAGCGCACGGAAGATGGGTCGTTGGCACTGGTGACAGAGCTGCTGGCGATACAGACGGAAGCAACCCGCATGCCCAGAATTCTTGTACTTTTCAGCGGCACTGGCTCAGTAGAGAGAGAATTCCTAAATTGCTTCCCCTCCGCTTCAGTGGTGACCCTCGACTCCGAACACATCTGGCATCCAACTCATGTGCATGACATCCTACAGTGGGACTACAAACAATACCCGCCTGGATTCTTCGATGTCGTTTGGGCAAGTCCCCCCTGTAGGCAGTACAGTCAAGCGCGCACCACTGGAGGACCCCCTGATCTTCCCCAGGCTGACAAAATCGTACGACGAGCATTGCAGATCATTGACTACTTGGAGCCGAAACATTGGTTCATGGAAACCCCCAGAGGTCGCTTCCCCAACGCGCTACGGCTTCGTCCCATGATGCGCCAGCTTCCTCCCCCGCTGGTGTGTACCTACTGCATGTACGGTACGCAGTACATGAAGCCCACCTGCATATGGACGAACTCAGCACCACCCACGCCCCTGCTACGCTGTACTGCTTCGACACCGTGTG
>LGRX02027252.1:0-50778 GCA_001247695.2 Cymbomonas tetramitiformis
ATTATCGTTTGTACCTCAATCTGGCCCTGATCCAGTATATTATAAAATCCGAATTGTGTACCTTTGCACGTTCAATCAAAAACATATTTCCGAGCAGCTGTCGTAGTGCCCCAGGCACAATTGGTATCAATAAGCGTCTTCTGAACACCTCCGCGCGTTCAGCCACGGCCACACTGTAACTTCCGTTATACTGAAGGGGGAGAGCCGTACTTTTGGGAACCTCTGCGCAATTTTTACGTCAGAAATACCATTTTTTTTCAAAGAAGGAACCCGTATACTACTCCCAAAAGTCACCAAAGATCAGCATAACGTCCCCTTAACACTGGGGGCCCAACCAGGCTCTCGTTGGTCAAGATTGGTTTTCCGATCTTAAGTTCCAAGTCTGTCCCAGGCTACAAACAACCGTCAGAGAGCACCCTAAAGGGTTTCCCCGGTTTATAGTAGCCAGAAAACCCTCATAGCCCACCTCCCAGAGCCTTAAAAAGGCGAAAAACAGCCAAAAACAGCCCAAAATAGCCGTTTTAGCCAGTTTCCGGCCTACCCCAAAACCTCTCCCAGTAGCCCCCACCAACACAATCCCCTTCCTTAGACCCCATAGAACAGCCTAGAAACCCCTGATACCGCCCTCACGGCCATCAGCAGTGGGGAAAGCTCCTCCAAACAGCGCTTTCAGCAGCCCTTGGACGTTTCTGGCAGTTCTGTAACACCTTCTGGTATCCTCCAGCAGTACCCTGACTGGAGCATTTTGGGACCTACGGAGCATAAATATCGTCTGGGACCTTACTGGACCCCTGTATTGGACCTGACACCCTTCTTTTCGCTGCTGCTTGACTCTTGCCCGCGCGCCTAGGCACTCAAAAATCGTGTCGCGGAGCCCTGGCCAAATTTTGAGTTCGCTGGTGTGTGGCAGTTCCTCCACCAGAATACAGTACACAAGAGCGTGGTGGAAGCAAGGACCTATTAAGTGGGTATTCCCTCCGGATCCTACCTACCCACCAGCAGGCGCTTTCTGGCAGAGCGGCCCTCCTTCCCCTTCTTCCTCTGACGACGAAGAGGAGAACAACGACTGAACGCCTGGACAGAGTCACACTGGCTATCCCACCAGCGCACCACGACTACGTGTGGCATCACCAGGGGAACTACCACTTCCACTACCCGCACACTCAAGATCTAGCAGTCTTTCCCGCGCTCCCTGGTGCATTCCTAATACACGTGATCGACGGCGTTCCCCCATCTCCACCCGGAAGCCCCGCTCCTTCTCCTCCTCCTTCGCCCCCAGAAAGCGACATCGAAGAGTAGATAAAAGGCGAGCAGACTCCACCCTCTGCTCGCCTGTGGCTTTTGCCACACCCAGCTCTCGATTTAATCAGCTCTACAGTCAGCACGTGTCGCAACACACCTCAGAGCCGCTTTCCAACATGGGAGCCAGTTCAGAGTCGCTACGCCCCCCATTATTTTCACCCTTCACCTTTCCGTCCCCCACCGCATTCGCTTCCACTTTCCCCTTCCCTCTCCCGGGCACCACCATGCCCTATACCGCTGTACCACGCCCATATACTCTACCCGATGGCACCCCTACGCAAGCTGTGTGGAATGGCTCCAGCTGGGTATTTCCCCAGACAGCGCCCATTGCTGGGGGAGTGTCCCCAGTACCATTTACATTGGGGATCCATCACCCCATGGGTTCGTACCCCACGCCATATCAACAGCATCTGCAACAGCAGCAGCAGTGGCAGGCGTACCAGCAACAGTGGCCACAGCAGCAACAGCCGCTGGAGCCAGTGCAGCAGCAGCTACAGCAGCAGCAGTTACAGCAGCAGCAACAGCAGCAGCCGCAGCCGCAGCCGCAACAACAACCACAGCAGCCCCATCAGCTGGTACCAGCTACCTCGGCGCTTCATGACTCTGGTGCGGATCTCTCATCGCTGCAGCACTTCATCAGCATCAGCGCCGCAGCCCTGCCAGACCCTCTGCAGGTACCCCCTGACAGCGGAGCTCAGCAGAGCGTCTCGGGCGGGACCCAGCTCTTGGTACGCCACCTCCCCGCGGTGGCAGCAGCCTCAGAGACCCGCCGGCGTCGACGTTCCCGAAGAGTATCCTCGGGCCCCGCGACGCACGGCAGGCACATTCCAGGTCTGAGCCATGCACCTGATCACTCCGACCCCGAGTCCGGTACGGACGCCAGCCACACCAGCACGGGGTCCAGAGGCAGCCGGAGCACGCAGGCGCGGGCTGAGCGCAGGCGGAGGGCCGTCCACAGGTCCGGATCTGACTCGGACGCAAGCAGCCGGAGTGCGTGAGCACATCCGCAGGGTGGTCCTTGCGGCAGTAAAGGCCCTGGACATCTCGGCGGTGCTCTCGAGAGGACTCGCCCCGCCTGGCGCGACGACATCTGCAGGACCCTCTCCACCAGGCGACCCTCAGAGCAGCGCGCAGGGGGGCCTGACGGCGGACCAAACACTCGAGGCGGACGCCGCTGACAGCGTGACCCCCCAGTATCTCTGACTGTTGCTGAAACCGCCCCCGCCGAACCTCCCACTCAGGGTCGGCCAAACCCTCTCAACATGATGGTGGCTCGCCGGCGGCAGTCGGTGGAGACGGTAGTGCACGGCGGTGGCAACCCTGACTCGGAGCGCAGAGACCCCAGTTCAAGGGACTCGCCTCCAGGCCCCCCTAGTGACCCACCTCAAGACCCCCCTGGCGACCCCGCCCAAGGGCCAGAACCCTCCTACCCTCAGTACCCAGAGGTTCGGGCTCTTTTCATCACCCATGACGGTGGGTCATTGTGGGTACACCAGTCAGCAGGGGTGCGAGGCGCGGCAACCGTCTCCCTACCATGGGATGAACGCCGCAGGGCTGGGGTGCAGGGCGACTCCATCCTCTTCAGGATTATGCATCTGCTGGGAGCGCCACTGACTGCCTACGCACGCATGGGAGGCCGCCTGCATCACGCACCCCTACCACTCACCAACCCTCGTGTAGAGACCTGGGTGCTCATGGTCGACCGCGAAGTCATGGACATGGCTATGGGAGACCCAGCTGCGGCCAACGTGCGGTCAATGAGCATGGGACAGCCGGTGTGGGAATGGATACCGGCTACCGCGCTGGAATCGGAGATGTCACACTTCGACCAGGACGGCCTCGCCGCGTGGTCTGAAGTCAGCAACTCCGACTGGTACCGAAGCATGAGCGTAGTGGCCGCGCAACCACCCACTCCTATGCCCTTCCACACACCTCTTCCGCTCCCCGCTCCATCACCAACACCTGCTCCACCGCCTACTTCTGGGCCCCCAGCCTCTGCATTACCGCCCGCCTCAACCGCAGTCCCCACAAATCCCACGCCTGCGCTTCCACCTGCACATGCCCCTGGACCACCACCTTCAGCCCACTTCCCCCACCAGGGAAGATATCTTCCGTTGAGCTGGTACGGCCCCAAATCAAAAATTCTTTCGGCCCGCCTTCGGCCCGCCCGGTCCAAACTACAAAATGCCCGCCGCAGGCGCGAAAATTTTAATCTTAAGTATGAGAAAATGCAAAAATCGCAAAATTTTCATCAAATTTTTAGAAGTTTGCGCTAAATTGGTTCGGCCCCAAAGCAATTTCTCTTTCGGCCCCTCTTCGGCCCGGGCCTCATTTTGGCGACTCAGGTCGGCCCGGGGCCGGCCAATCGGGGTAAGATATCTTCCCTGTCCCCCACTCCGCCGCTGCGAATCCCATCCTTTCTCCCAGCGCCGCACCCTTTTGTACCAGGCATCATCCGACTGCCGCAGGGCACTAATCTGCGAGCAACTTCGGACGAGGTCCGCCTGGAGCACAAAACCAAGGAGATGGTGCTGAAGCTGATCAAGAGTGTGACCAGATTCCCTCGCTCCGCGTCCGACACTAAATCGGCCGACAAGGATGGCCTTCTGGCGCAGTTGGAGCACTACTCCAACATGGTGCGGAAGATATTCCAAGAGGCCATCGTGATCGAGGCACTGACCACTCCCAGCTGTACGCCGTCTGTATCAGCGTACCAGGCGAGCGTGTCGAGTCTCCTCTGGGGCTTTAAGGAGCACACTCTTCAGGACCAGCAGAAGAAGTTCTTGGAGCGTGCGGCGGGGACTTTCGGGTCCGACCAGGCCTGGCACCGGCGCTATGTGGAGCTGGACGTGTTCTGCAGCGATCTGGCGGTGTGCTCCCTAACGCAGGCCTACCTGGAGAACGCACACGGTGAGGCCATTGCACTGAAGCAGGCGACGAGCGAGACCGCGGCGGAGTATTTTTCGCGATTGGAGACCCGCATGGCCTCCGTCAACTTCCTGGCTGGCAGAGTCCCCAATTGCGTGGAGATGTCCAACCTGTCCATGCTCTCCACGTACCGCCGAGGGTTGAAGTATGCACCCAAGGTGATGCGGCGCCTGAGAGCCATCCACCTGGATGTCTCCAAGCCAGAGGAGTGGGAGAGGAAGGCTGTCACTGACGATATCCCAGGCACCCACAACGCCCTGTTGAAGATACGGGAGGTCGCTGAGGAGGTGGAGAGTGACATTGACACGGAGGCGGCTCAGAGGCGCACTCAAGACCGTCCTCCCCGTACTGTTTCCTTCGCCAACCCATCACCTCGCACCCCCTTCTTCAGGCGTACCCCCTCCTCGAGCCGCCCAGCTCTTGCCATGCTGGAGAATGGGCCCACCACCACCGCTGCCGCGGCAGTTACTCCATTGCCACCGCCACCTGGTCTCTCCCGCCCTGACGCTCCGAAGGTCCGCCGGTGCTTCGCCTGCGGCTCCGCGGAGCACATCGTCCGTAACTGCACGGATGAGACCAAGCTCAGGGAGTGGAGGGTCAATGCACCTGCTCGATTGGCAAATTCCCCTGGGTTCGTAGCCGCCGTCGTCTGGGCCATCGAGCAGCAGGAGGACATCTCCTCGGTGGATGGCGTCCCAGAGGAGTTCTCCGAGGAGGTCTTGGCACTTGCTACCTGCGAGGACGAGCAGAGCTACCAGACCTTGGCGGCCCTCGCTGGTATCGAGCTTGTGGAGGGTGACGGCCTTCCCCCGGTTGAGGACGATGAATGACTGGCCGGCGACCAGTCCCCGACCCTGCCCTTCGGGGAAGTGAGGTCATGCCCTGATCAGACCCTCTCCGCCCTGGAGAAGCGGTCAGAACCAGTGGAACCCCGACGCGCACGAGGACGCAGAGACCCTTGGGGCCATCGACCTCATCTCAAGAGCGTGGCCTTCACCTCTGGAAACCGCTTGCGACGCACCTACCGCTCAGCTGATGCCCCATCGCTGCCGAGGGATGACCTGACCAGCCACCCCCTTGCAGAAAGCGCCCCTTTCGACGAGCCGTCACTACCTCTTGATGACGGCCCTGCTTACACACAGGCAAGGATCGAGGGTCGGAGGGGGCGGCGAGTTCCCCGACACAGACCCCCCATTATGGGCAGCAACCGTGGCGAGCCCCGCGATCTCTGCCCCCAGCCGCGTGTTGTGCTACCATTACCCAACTATCAGTCCAACCTTGCAGATCCGCGGAAGAGGCTAACTGCGTGGCACTGGAAGAGAGATCTGTACTCCCTCCCTCTCGAGGCCGCCATGCAAAAGGTCCGCAGATAGAGCTCTGCGCAAATCCCCGGAAGCTGCCAAAGACCTGGTGGATAAGATGTGGGAGCGCACCCGTAGCCGCATACGCTCTGGGAGTCGATCGCATTGCTCGCGAGCCTCAAGATCGCAGGGAGGGCCATCAGCGCATAGCATTGTGGCACCTCCTCTCACACGACGGCCGCCAGCAAGTCCTCGAGCCCCCTAGCGCAAGCTCCTCTGACCTCTACGCGGCTTGGAGAGAGTTGTCGCCCGCCGAGCAGCTGGAGGCGATCGCCACTTCGAGCCCAGACTCTTCCCCAGGCAGCAGGCTGTGGGAAAAGGAGGGCGCACGAAGAGCAGCAGCGAGATCCTCGGCATCTCTCTGCACCCTGGACACTGAAGTGGGCACGATACCCGGGACAGCGGGAGACGTGGGCCTACCTGGCGCCTGTGTCCACTACCCGGTCTTGGGTACATCACGATGTACCCAAGCCACTCTTTGTTCCGCACGCCATGGCGAGCTCGAAACATTTCAAGTGTCCATATGGCCGATATAGGTTGTCAATAACACACCAATCTTGGGTAAACCATATGTTTGGCGGTATTCATGTCATAGACATGGGTTTTTGGGGGCGGTTGCCTAGGTGATTTTCCAGAAAAGACGAAATTCTCAAGTTCTAAATTCTTGGGTACATCGCTTGGGTACATCGATTTGTATGCATGGTTATGCACATGAAAATTGCATATTTGGTCAATTAGGGCATTAACATTTCAAAGCACTTATTTTATCATGGGTCGGTCCCATACCTCACAAGTTATCATACTTCATCATCAAGACTTCTCATCATAAAACAGTGTCAGATTTTAGATTTCGCCTAAAAAAAATGCGCGCGGACATGTGTGATGACTCCCACCCATCGATCTATTGAACGAAGGCATATTTACATGTGCAATGCATGTTATCGCAAATGCGATTGCCAAAGAATGAGCTGACAAATATTTTTGGTCATAATAATCAATATCACAGGTCACCTTCAACCGCTCGCGTCGACTCGTCCACATACCCGATAAGGTACCTCGTGCCGTGCGGCAAGTAAGCAGTTAAGCTTGGGGATCTAGGGTACGCCGAACATGACGAGAATAAATTAATTAAGATATTGTGGTGTAACAAACCTTAAAAAGTATTCCACTTTGTGAAGAATCCCCCCCCTAAGATATGCGAGACTGTGAAAAAGGCGAGTCGCAACAAACCGTGGTAAAAAAACAATTAGAAAAATGTTTTTGGGAGCCAAGTTGTGATTTGCATGGGTTTGAATGCACCTGACATGATATATATCCTACCAGGATGCTTGTGACGGCATATTCCCGTGTTCATGATGATGTTAGCTAGCTATATTGATGATTCGTAACGACAAACCGTTAAATTTATGCCCCCATACCGTCGATTTAGCTTGGGTACATCCATATGTACCCAGACCCTCTTAGGTACATCCCCATGTACCACCGGGTAGTGGACACCTGGTGCAGTCTACACGCAGTACACCAGTACAAGATGAGGAAGCTGGGTCCTAGCCCCTTGGGAGCGTCCCCTCCATCATCCCCGCCGATCGAGCCCACAACAGAGACAACATCTTCGCACCATGACAACGCGCCGGCCACCCCGGGAGGAAACCTTGAAGGTTCATCCGACTGCGCAGTGGCAGAGGAAACCTCTACATCCAGCTCGCTCTGCTTCACCCAACAGATGACCACCGTCAGAACGCATGAAGCAGATGAAGCGCCGCCCCGTCTCGACAGCCACCCCATCGCTGAAGACCCCGAGGTGATGGAAGAGGAGCCCTCAGTCGATTCGCTCTGCTACACCCAGCAGATGGCAGCAGCTGGGACCCCTGAGGCGAGAACTGATCACCAGAGCTCCCACCAACTCGCCCACAACTTCCCCACTAGCAGCCCTCAGCATGACGAGGATCCCCTCACCCATAGCAGTCTCACCAACAGTGTCGCTACCCATGTGAGCCCCACAGCAAGCGGCACTACCCACGTGAGCCCCACAGTAAGCGGCACTACTCATGTAAGCCCTACCACCAGCGGCACCACCCACGTGAGCCCTACCACCAGCGACACCACCCATGTGAGCCCTACCACCAGCGACACCACTCATGTCAGCCCCACCTCGAGCGAAAGCACCTCAGCGGGTACCCTGTTGACGGCGAGTGTGGACAACCTCGTCAGCCACCCGACTGAAGATGTTGACTTGCTGGATGAGGAGTTCTACGCCGCGTGTAGGCAGACGTTGGAGGAATGCCGCGAGGCCTCGGACAACCTCCTCCCCAACCTTAAGTGCAAAAGCATACGCACGGATGGGGGAGTTCAGTGGAAGACCGACATTGAGGGTACTCTCGCAGCGGCACATGACGAAGAAGGACCGCTGCTGCTGGTGTTCTATGCAACCCTCAGAGGGCACACGGTCAAGGTGTTGATCGACTCGGGGGCCTCTGACAACTTCATCTCGGAGCAGAGCGCCAAGCGATGTGGCCTCACGACACGAGCTGGCTCTGAGATGCGAGTCACCTTAGCAGATGGATCTGTAAAGATCACTGGCGCCACCGCGTACGCCAAGTTTAACACACACACCACTACCGGCACCTATACAGAGAACGCCCTTGCCCTTCGAATCCTACCACTGGGCATACAGGTGGATGTTATCCTTGGCGGAAGGTGGTTGCGCAGTCACTCTCCTGTCACTCTGGTTTATGAAGGGAATGGTTCCGTCTCTTTCCTCAGGAAGTCCCGCAGTGGTAAGATTGGAGATCGCGTCACCATCACAAGCTGCTCTCCTGGGAAAGCATCTGGAGACAAGTCTCCGAAGGGCACGGCCTGTGCGGGATTAGTGGATGAGGTGTTCCTGACCCCCGCCCAGTTGAAGAAGTACCTGGTGTACGCGGAGACGCAGAAGCTGCGCGGCAATGACGACCCGGGGATACAACCCGCCTGGCTCATGATGGCCGAGAAGTCCCCCGATGATACTACTTCTGCCTTTGCAGCCACGGCTATCGACTCTGAGAACGCCGAACCCGCTGCGGATACTGAAGACGCAGAAGTGGGCCCTGAGTGGACCCTCAAGTTTCAGGACTTCTGGGGCGAGGAGTACAAGAAGGAGATGACGACTGCTCTACCGAACATTGATGGACTCAGACATGACCTCCAAGATGAGGCCAACATCAACCTGGACCCTGAGCTGAGCAAGAAGGGACCGCCCTGCCAGCGCATCTACAAGAAGTCTGCAGAGGAACTCCGCCAACTTCGAGAACGCGTCGAGACCCTGTTGTCCAAGGGCTACATCCGACCCTCGTCCAGCCCTTATGCAGCTCCCTGCCTGATGGTCCCCAAACCAGGGAACCCCAAGGAGCTGCGACTGGTGATCGACTACCGGCTTCTCAACCGCCAGACAGTTAAGGAGAAGTACCCCCTCCCGGACATCCAGATGATGTTCGACGAGATGCAGGGTGCGAAGTTCTTCTCTTCATTCGACGCGGTGGATGGTTTCTGGCAAGTCCCGATGGCTCCAGGGGATGTCGAGAAGACCGCCTTCACCACCCAGATGGGGTCATATGAGTGGTTGGTCATGCCGCAGGGACTGCAGAACTCGCCGTCTCAGTACCAGCGACGGATGCAGCGGGCTTTGGGCCATCTCCCATTTGTCCGGATCTTCATCGATGACGTGGTCGTCTTCAGCAACACCGCTGCGGAGCAATACGAACACGTCAAACAATTGCTCCTGACGTGCAGGGAGAAGGGCGTCTTCCTCAAGAGATCCAAGTGTCAACTGTTGAAGAAATCCTTGCGGTTCCTTGGTC
Organism: Cymbomonas tetramitiformis; assembly: GCA_001247695.2. Taxonomy (NCBI): domain Eukaryota; kingdom Viridiplantae; phylum Chlorophyta; class Pyramimonadophyceae; order Pyramimonadales; family Pyramimonadaceae; genus Cymbomonas; species Cymbomonas tetramitiformis. The sequence continues at coordinate 9,428 of LGRX02027252.1, forward strand.
ACTGCATCTCCGCAGATGGCTGCAGACCCCAACACGACAAGGTGGCTGCAGTGAGGGACTGGCCCGAGCTGGAGACGGTTACCCACGTCAGGCAGTTCTTGGGCCTGGCGGGGTATTACCGCAGATTCATTCACTGTTTCTTCGAGATCGCCCAGCCCCTCACCCGGTTGACCAAGTCGGACGTACCCTGGGAGTGGGGCCCCATGCAGCAGTGGGCCTTCGAGGAACTGAAGAAGGCCCTCACTTCAGCACCAGTGCTCGCCTTGCCCAACATTAAGGGTGCCGCAGACGGCACAGCACCTTTCGTGGTGCAGACGGATGCCAGCGGCATCACCCTTGGAGGAGTACTGATGCAAGACAACGGAGATGGTCTTGGGCTGCGCATGATAGCATACGAGAGCCGCCAGTTCTCAGCCGCCGAACAGAACTACCACACTGGCGAGCGAGAACTGGGTGCCCTGCATCATTGTACCACCGTCACCTGGCGGCATTACCTCATCTTCACCAAGTTCCGCATCCAGGGTGATCACCGCCCCCTTGAGTGGCTGATGGAACCTGGCAGAGAGCTCAGCCGCAGACAGGCACGCTGGTACATGGATCTGGTGGAGGTGGGAGTTCCGCGAATGGAGTACATCAAGGGGGCACTACTGCTGGTACCAGACGCCTTGTCCAGAAGACCCGACTTCAAAGACAAGGACGTTCGCGAAGGGTTGAAGGAAGCAGGAGTGATCGACCCCACCTCAGACCTGCCGAAAGACCCTCTGGCAACGTTGGAGTCTGAATACTTCTCCAGCTCACCACCCGCGGCTCATCCTCACTGGGCCTAGACGGTCGACTGTTGGCTCTCAGCAGTGGAAACCCTCTCCGTGGCAGAGCAGGCCATGGACATGGGGGAGACCATCGCTCTCGTTAATCCGAAGCTCTATAAGGGGGTGAAGGAAGATCACCTCGACTTCGACATGCCTGACTGGCCTGAAGTTGATAGCGCGAAGCCGACAGAAGCCCCACACGAACCCCCTGACCGAGCTCCACCTCAGATAAGGATAACGAGGAGTATGTCTCGCGCTGGGAAAGCCTCTACGACCCCAGCGCCCCCACAGTTGGTGTCACCGAAGACGCGAACGCCTGCATCACGAGCTGATGCATCGGCGGCGCCCACTGAGAAGGTGCCAGCGAGCTCACCACCCCCGCAGAAGGCGCCCCAGCAGTCAGCTCCATCCCCGGTCCTTTACCTACAGAAACGACAGGCTTCCCCCCCAGAGGACTCGCAGAATTGGCGTGTCCGTGCAGAGTACTCCTCGAAGTACGCCGAGAAGTTTGGACCCTTCGATGTGGACGCCTGTTGTGACTTTGGCGGCCGCAACAGACAGGCGGATAGATTCTGGACAGACTGCCTTTCAGAGAAATGGAGGGGCCTTCGGATTTGGTGTAACCCTCCATATAACTCCAAACACATTACTGTGGAGGCGATTCTGAACAAGTACATCACATACAGAATGGAAGGCGGACCCAGAAAACACCTCAGCAGTCTTCGTCCTGCCAGATCACCAGTCCAAGCTCCCCGTGTGGCGCAAACTATTCAGGAAGGCCAATATGCAGATCGTGGAGGTCGTCCCTACTCATGATGACAAGGGCGAGCCTAATCAGTTCTTCGAGAACCCAGATGGGAAGGCCTTCGACCTTCGCTGGCCTGTTCTGATAGTGCACGCCCCTCCCGCCAAACCACAGCCAGCACGTGTGAGGCTTCCGCGAACAGCTCCCGCTGTGATAAGGACGGGTGAGGCAGCAGCCTTCAGAGACACAATCTCCCAGCAGTCGGACTCAAAGTTCCTGCGTGCGTTGAAAGCGGAGTACACCCGAGAGGGATCACTCCGTTCGCTGCGGGAAAAGGTAAAGGCGGCGCCACACCAATGCCTACAGGACTTCAGGCTGGTGGGTGAGGTAGTTTGGAGAACCGCAGCAGGGAGATATCAGTTGGTGCTGGGGGAGGATTCTCCACTTCGAGAGGTAGTGATTCGTCATGCTCACGAGTCATTGTCCTCAGGTCATACTGGGCGAGACAAGACTCTGGAAAGAGTGCTGCGACGCTTTTATTGGCGTAGTGCCGCAGAGGATGTGGGCACCTGGGTTGCATCCTGCGCGGTGTGCCAATCAGTGAGGCCGCGGGGAACTTACCCGGATGGGTTGCTAAACCCTCACAGCATCCCGAACAGGCCATGGCAAGATGTCGCGGTGGACTTCGTCACCGGCCTGCCAGTGTCAGAGAGAGGTAATGACGCTTTCGTGGCCTTCACGTGCAAGCTGACGAAGATGGTCCACGTTATACCGATGAACTTCGGCGACAGCTCTGCAGCTGTGGTGGCCAGAATCTACTTTGAATCGGTGTGGCGCTTGCATGGCGCACCTATGAAAATTGTCTCTGACCGTGACCCGCGGTTTCAAGATGCCTTCTGGCAGGAGCTCATGAGACTGATGGGTGTAAAGGTGGCTCGTACCACGTCGTACAACCCTCGGTCTGACGGCCAGGCGGAACACAGTAACAGGGTTATTGAGGACATGCTCAGGTCCTTCGTAGATGCCAATGTGGAGGACTGGGACCTGTTCACTACTAACGTGGAGTTCGCGATCAATGACTCCAGAAGTGAATCTACTGGCTTCACGCCATTTGAGCCGGTGTTTGGGTTCTCGCCGCTGTCGCAGTTGGACCTTTTCCTGGAGGCCGCGCAATCCACCGCTGGACGACGAACAGGGGGAGTAGGTACCGCACACGAAGTGGCCGCGAAATTTTCGTCGCAGCTGCGGGACGCCAGGCAGCGGTTGGAGCTGGCTCAACAGCGACAGCGCGAGCAGTTTGATCGCAGGCACGGACAGCGGGAGTATGCTGTTGGAGATCTGGTCTGGATAGAAGCGAAACACCTTACAGAGAAGGTGATGGATCGCTCCATCTGCAGGAAGTTGACCAAGCACTGGCATGGACCAGTCCCTGTGACCGAACGCTTCTTCAGTGATGTGCAGATGACCATGCCAGAGGCTGACAGGGGAGCTCCAGTAGCCTACCGCCTACGCCTCCCTCCCCACTGGCGGATACACGACGTGTTCGCTCAACACCACCTCAAACCGTACACCAGCGGTCAGGATGCTTTCGCCGCGCGTGATCACCTAGCAGTACCTGAAGAGGTGGTAGTGGACGGTCAGAAGGAAGCACACGTTGAGCGTATTCTTGCACGTCGGGTGCGGTCTGTTCGAGGAAAAGAGGTGGAAGAGTGGAAGGTTCGCTGGACTGGCTACTCCAAAGCTCACGACCAATGGAGGACGCGTGACAAACTCGAACGCGGAGGTCCACTTCAACAGCTTCGTGAATTCGAGCGAGCGAGACTGCACATGGAAGCACAAGTTCGCGACGAAGCCACTCGGCGACGCGAGCAACGTGGCCGTCACTCTGCTCAAGCTGGAATGACACTGGCTCACCTCATCACTAACCCCTGCGATGAACTGGACCAGCTCGAACAGATGGAACATGATATCCCTCTGCCGTGGGAACGTCAAGAGCGTACGGAAGATGGGTCGTTGGCACTGGTGACAGAGCTGCTGGCAATACAGACGGAAGTAACCCGCATGCCCAGAATTCTTGTACTTTTCAGCGGCACTGGCTCAGTAGAGAGAGAATTCCTGAATTGCTTCCCCTCCGCTTCAGTGGTGACCCTCGACTCCGAACACATCTGGCATCCAACTCATGTGCATGACATCCTACAGTGGGACTACAAGCAATACCCGCCTGGATTCTTCGATGTCGTTTGGGCAAGTCCCCCCTGTAGGCAATACAGTCAAGCGCGCACCACTGGAGGACCCCCTGATCTTCCCCATGCTGACAAAATCGTACGGCGAGCATTGCAGATCATTGACTACTTGGAGCCGAAACATTGGTTCATGGAAAACCCCAGAGGTCACTTCCCCAACGCGCTACGGCTTCGTCCCATGATGCGCCAGCTTCCTCCCCCGCTGGTGTGTACCTACTGCATGTACGGTACGCAGTACATGAAGCCCACCTGCATATGGACGAACTCAGCACCACCCACGCCCCTGCTACGCTGTACTGCTTCGACACCGTGTGCGTGCAGATGGGCAACCGGTGCCCATCCAGAGACTTCTCAGCTGGGACCTCATCCGCAGCAGACTGGAGCGGGCCAATCCGCGAGCGTATATCCCGTGCCAGCGCTCCTGCTGCGACAACTTTTCCGACATTTACGCCTCCGCAAGACTGAAGACCCGCTTTAGATTCCAAGCGGCACCCTCCTTCGTGGAAGTGGTGCCCTGGTAGCGGCAGGCAAACTGTGCTCGAAGAGGAACCAGAGAACGTAAGAACTGGAAACAGAAAGGAACCAGGAAACCTAAGAACTGGAACTTAGATGGGTACCTTAGCGGAGTGATCCCAGGAGGTAGACCACTCCTAAGGGGGGGATAGTTGTGCCCGGAGGCACAGCGTGAGCCGATATGCCTATGCGTCCGTATGTGTGTCATCGGGGGTAATCTGGGATTGGCACGATGACAGTGAAATTGGGCTTGAAAGCACGATGAGAATGAATACCAGATGTCCGGGGTATGACAGTATGACACTATGACACTATGACAGTATGACACTATAGTATTATGACAGTACTGTGGGGGGTGTCATCGTGGCACTCAGCCAGACCCTCGAAGAATGGCCAGATTCGCATCGGGGTTGAAAAGACAATGAAATCGAATATCAGATGTCTGGGCTATGACAGTATGACAGTATGACGCTATGACAGTATGACAGTATGACAGTACAGTGGTATGACAGTACTGTGGGGCAGTCATCGTGTCAGTCTGTCGACATAGCATCTGAATCGAGAATGACGAATCGGAATTAGAAATGAGATCGGATCGGGAATTGAACGTTGAGCCGAAGTGTGACATCGGCTGTCGAGTGGTTGACCCTGCAACCTGAGTGACGAGTGAATAAGTGGAGCACTTGAGAAGTGTTTAGCCTTCAGAACTCGGAACCGAATTATCGTTTGTACCTCAATCTGGCCCTGATCCAGTATATTATAAAATCCGAATTTTGTACCTTTGCACGTTCAATCAAAAACATATTTCCGAGCATCTGTCGTAGTGCCCCATGCACACCCCTCCCACACGCATGCACCCCTGCATAATTATGGCGCATATTGGTGTGACACACGAATCTTTTGCTCGGACAGACCGAGCACATATTGGTGAGCGAGCTTGTGCGCTGCGGGCAGCTGCGCAATGAACTTTGGTGATTTACAAAAGTGTGCTCCCATTTTCTATAATTAATTTTGCGAGGTGGTCCTACCAAAGAGGTTGACAAGTCATGAAGATGCCAGCATGACCCGTATGTAAGCGCGAGTCATGAAGATGCCGGCATGGCCTGTAGGCGCGATGCCAGCATGCCCCATAGGCGCGATGCCGGCATGGCCCGTAGGCGCGCGTGAGTACTGCACCACATCGTGTACCGAGTCATGCTGGAGTAAACATGTTCTAATGGCATGCCTCCCGTGGTTCAGCGGACGTGCGGAGCGACACTCGCCGGTTGTGGATGATGCTAAGAATCATGCAGAAACCGCATGTGGGTACAAGGGTGGGTGCCCCCCATCCAGATCTAGGGAAGATACATCGTGCCTGGCTGTAGCCACCCCTGCACCTCTCCGTGAAGCAGACCAGCATATGAGTCCTGCGCATGCACACACGCATCCGCACACAGTCCACACAATGGTCTGAATTTGACTTGTCCAGACTCAGGGTGTGGCAGCTTTTTGAGTGCGATACAATCGATGCAGGTGGCTTCTGTATCATCGATGACTACAATGCTTTCACGGTGAGCCCCACACCGTGGATACCTATCACATATCAGCGGCATGCCTCCATGACGATGATCTGACGTTGTTTTTAGCAGCAACACTAAATATATACGATGTTCAAACTCTGAATACTCGAAAGGAAAATAACGCAATTTCCTGATGCATGCACCCCCCACACCACACTCCCCGGCGTGGGTACATAGTGCAGTCTCCTGTGGCTACGGGGTGCCAAAGGAGTCGCAAGGATAAGCATGCATATACACACACGGGTGACACGACATAACCTAGTCGTTTTTGTCCACGATATAGTGGTCAATTTTTTGCACCGATTTTATTTTCGTGTTTGGGGTTTTTATGCAAAAAGAAAACGATAATTTTTTGACCACTATATCGTGGACAAAAATGACTATATTTTGTACCAATACCCCCCACACACATGGTTCCACACACCTTCCCTGTGTTTCCTAGTATGATCTCATCCATGCTTCGATGAACGCGCACAAATATATTTCAGGACAACACTGTAGTACGTATATTTGCGAATAGGGGAATATACCCGCGTACTATGTAGTTCTATGTACTTATCTCAGTTTGGCAGCAGTGAAGTAGCTAGATGGCCTATAGTGTAAGTGGCCAACATTCACTGTAATTGAGATGGCGGTCTGTACCAGGAGTGCAAGCGTGCTGTAAACGAGTTCCGCACAATGCACAAAATCACTGCCGAAATTCATGAAATTGACTTCGAGGCCGTCTTTTGGAGAGTGCCATTTCCGGCATAGCTGAGCATGCGTATTGATAGCCACTCTTGTATGTGTGCCGCTTACCAAGTATAACAGTCTCAGCCCTCACATGAGCCTCAGATGCGGCATGGTGACTCACATTATACTCGATGTAACAACAATATCTGCTCTGTTGCACCGCACGCGGTTTGCAAAGAATATTGTCGGTAATTGCGCGAGCCTTTGAATAGCAAAGGAAGTACACCCTTTACAGAGTTTAAGGTGTGAGACCCCTGGGACGTTTCCCATTTATCCTTTATGTGCTAGTCCGGCTTCATGTCTGTTTTGGATCCGTATACAGTTTGCGTATAATTTTTGCATTGGCAGCCGTTGCTATGTTATTTCGTGTTTTCAACCTCAAGCAGTCTATTGCTGTATTGCTTTTGGTCGAATCCCAGGTGACGCCCCAGTTTTCATGTTGAGTCTGTTGTGCATAGGTTACATGCATACATACATTTATTATACCACTCTAAAAACATCACCACATCGAATACAAATGTATTGATATGACACCATATATTAGAGGCATCCATGATCACCCAGACCGTGCCAAACACGACGCTTATCCCGGCGCGGCGGGGCCTGCGAGACTTATAGAGATAGGCAAAAAATGAGCACCCACCAAAGAAAAGGCAGGCCCTGGAAGACAATCAGGACGGTAGCAACCACCGCAGAGGGAAAGATTAATTCGACTGCGCAAGCATGCTAAAAGTGAGTGGCCTGAATATCTCAAGCTGTGATATACGTGGGCACACCTCAGAGAGCCTCTTGATGTCGGAATGCACGTACAAAAAATACTCCTCCTTGCAATTAGGTCACGTGGAATTGGCAAACTGTCCAACACTTGGGACGCTGAATATATGCTCACAAAACTCCAAATGAAATGGTGATACATTGAACGGACCGTATTAGCATAATAACTCTGCACAAGATGTACGATGACTGTAATACCTGACATAATAATAATCACCGTACAGGATGTAACAAATGAGTATGGGATGTAACAAACGAGTACGGGAAGCAACAAACGTATAAACCCAATGACACATGTTATAATAACATATAAACGTGCACAACCCATATAATAAAGTACATATACCTCTCGTGCAAAGAGTAAAAATCCAACCCACCCACCCGACAAGGATCCGGGCAGTGGGGGTAAGCAAATAAATGCCAAAAAGGCCATGCGTATAAACAATAATAATTGTAAGAACGTGGATACCATCAAGATGAACCCAATATCCAGTGAAGTTCTGCCCTCACACTTCAGATATGTCACCCATCATAAAATATGATAGGAATATATAGAAGTATTCCAGGCTTATGCCCATGGAATAGTGTAAATACATGAACAAATACAAAGAATGCAAAAGGGTCTCAAGTGTGTTCATGAAAAACATCAGGAGCATACAAACCCAAAAATGCAGAATCGGTTACGATGTCCGAAGCATAACCATTAGTAGAATGAATACGTTGAAGCAAGTTGCTATAATTATTGCGATAAGGATGTTCAATAGCAATAGCATTATGATTAGCAGCACTACGGCCAACATCTTTAAATACCAAAGCTGGCATATTCACCACCGGTGTAGAAATGCACAATAAACATTTTAACTCTAAACGCTGTTTATTAAACCATGAATGAAGTTGAGAAAGTAAATATACGCTAGTATTGATATGACAATCCACATCATCAATAAACGCATCAATCAACATGTCCACTCGCGTTCCAGAAGCATTATACCAACTCCCCAATGCAGTAGTACAACAATTTCAGAATAGAATCCGGCCCCCGTGGCATAACGAAGCCATCAACAGAAGGGAAAGCCAAATGTCGTAAATCAGGAGATTACTGAAGGTTCAGGACGGAGTGCACCTGCTTCCTTGTACATATCTGCTGCCCAACATTGACAACCAAAAAATGTGAACACACCAGCAATTTAAAATAGCATTCAGCAATAAAAGCATGAGTAACAAAAACATCAGGTTAGAGTACATGTATAATTTTGTGTCAATAACGGTCCGTTATATGTGATGACATTTTCATATCCATAACTACCTGGCTAGCAGTCTCAGGGGTGATTCATGGGGTGTGCTTCTTTTGTTAGTCTCAGGGATCTCTCCCATTCTTTTTCTTATTCAGTGCGGTTTACCTCAATCGAGTCTACATGTTTCACATCCCTTTTTCACGATATACTAAGAAAATCGCTCCGCACAACATATCTAAACGATACTTCTAAAATATGGCAAACTATGTCATTTTCACCATCATTATCATAGAATGTAAAAATCCATGACACACGTCAAGCACGCCAATTCAGGAAGGTGAAATGAATGATGGGAATGGTCATTGACCACCTTAGGGTCTACAAGTAGAGGGGTCAAACTGATATTCATTGCGCGGACTTTTACCTGCTTGCAGGGCTAGTCATGATTATCAACTACATGGGTGAACGATGCGAATTTGCATGATGTTCTTCTAGGTAGTTGTTTTGGCATTTAAATGAGTTTGTTTGTTCGCTGTGCCTTTCATTTCAATTGCGAGATGTGAACCTTACAATACAGTTTCTGATACCTCTTTATATATACGTATACAATACGTTGAAAATGCTTGTATCATTATAGGAAGTATGTAACGATTAGTTATTTAATTATATACAACCAGTTGTATCAATTTAAAAACCCCGACCTGCGACGCCCCCCGCACCCGCCACCCTTTCATTCCCCCGCGGACTCCCTCCCCCTGGACACCCACTGGACACCTCCCCAGATACCTCCCATCCACCCACCTCAAAATCTGCCCCACATGATCACATTCTTTCATCACGAACCCCTCACTCCTTAACCCCCTCCCCCTGTTCTCATCACCCACCGGAGGGGGGAGAGATGGAGGGGTAATTGGAAGGGGGAAATAGTGGGGCGCGCGGATGGAAAGAGCCGCTGTGTCGCGCGTCGCCTTCGTTCGGGTCTCTGTCGTTCTGTCGGATTAGCAATATATAATTATTAACGAATATGGAAAATTCACCTCCGCCACAGCTCCGCCGGAGACGGGAGGTATAATGAATATACATACCTTTCCCTGCTCCAAAATAAGCAATAACGAATAAGTAATCTTGTAATAATGATTTCAGTTCCTTGAATTCACGATATAAATGCGTGTCGTTATGCTTTGTAGAAATATTTAGCATGCCTTGTCGTACATAAACGTGCCACCCACACACACATGTCTTAAGAGTGTCTGAATACACACTCGACATTCACACTTACTTACTGGCTTTTTAAAACACGTAATGATTATGTGAGTCACACCATCATTTTCACACTTTCTAATTTTTACTTGCGATATATAGACCCTCCTAAGTTTAAAATTATACCATCTTATTGTAGAACGGTGAATCTTTTACAAAGCCGAATGTGAAATTTGATATTTCTATTCCGAAATTAAGAATCAAAATTTCTATTCCGGGTTTGTCACTTTTCTATTCCGGGATAAAATACCGCCCATTTCAAACAAATAATACAAACAAATCTGGTTCCGACATCAAGCAGTTCTATGTTATACGGTTGCAACATTAGTACTACACAACGTTCAAATGACCACTTTTCGAGCGAATATCTTGAGTTACGTCCACATCATCTTGTGCAAGTATATTGCGGTCGAAGGGTGGCCTTTCCGCCTTGAACCAAGGAGGCACAAGACAGTATACCCATTTCTTCACGGGGCAAACCTGTATCTTTTGCACCACCCATTTGGTGATCCCACGTAAAATTTCTTTTTGCCCACGACAACAAAACGGGGATGGTGAGGAGGCAGTATTGGTTGGCGAGAGTTCGTCGCTTTCTCGGTCACACAACCTTTCCTTAAAAAGGAAGCCGCACACGCAGCGTTCACGGAACTCCCATTTTGGAGAGCATGCTATCCACGTTCCAGCTTCCCCGACGCTTGTCCACCTTCAGAAACTCCAGTGCATTCAGAATAAATTCGACCTCGTTGCTAGTGAAACCGCTTTCGTAGTAGTACGCATGCCTCGGGAGAAAGCTGACCCTCATAAGCGCAAACCATATGTGAATGAACCAGTGAATGCCCGTTTTCCGTAGACGGTGAGTGAGCTGGATTTGGTAGTACGTACATTTACAAGAAACCGCCGTGTTCAGGTGCTCGCCCATAATGCGACCAAAAGTCAATACACTCTCGGGCATCCTATAGCCCCCAACATTGAAGGAACGGTTAAGAACTCCGATGATTGATCCGCTGTCCCCAAGTCTTGGAGCGGGAGCCGCAACAGCCAGTACCGAAAGCTTCGCGACCCGGCTTCGTATTTTCACTCGTTCGGTTGCGTTGTCATGGATGTCGGGGGAAGTCGCTGTTATATTATTCCTTAGACTTGACAATAACTTGTATTTTCACCTGTAAATATTACCGGAGTTGTATTCTTACTTGTTCGGTTGTGTTGGCATGGATGTCGGGGGAATTCGCTGTTATATTATTTCTTAGACTTGACACGAACCTGTATTTTTTGCTTGTAAAATTTACCGGATTTGTATTTTGACGTGTACGGTTGTGTTGACATGGATGTCGGGTGAAGTCGCTGTTACATAATTTCTTAGACTTTACAAGAACCTGTATGTATTTTTTGCTTGTAAATTTCACCGGATTTGTATTTTGACCTTTTCGGGGAGGCGGCCGTGCTGTGTTCAATTATTGCACACTTAGATGACAAGCGGCTCCAACTAACGAGTGATCACGACACCAGTTAACGAGCTGGGTACATTAACGATGAAGGAGTTGGAAGGTCTCAAATATTATACCATGCATTCGCGCTCCCATGTACATACCGCTGCACAGATCAGCATATATAAAGACTCAGGGTGTCACCGTAGACAAATTCTCTACTCAAAAGGCATGCCGGATGTTTATTGGGCCACACACCCGGGGTTTAGGTTCATGCGAGGTGAGAGATTTTCCATTTAGTCTGGAAGGCTAGTCGTACAATCTGGGAGCTAGTCGTACAATCCCGGCAACTAGTCCCGCAATTATATGCTCACTCGGCGTGCGCGTTAGCTTTGGCTCTACATGTGCCGGTTGTGCACATTGATCGGATTTAGAATTGCTCAGTCAGACGTCTAGATACATCGAAACTAGGATTTAGTTGCATAGCTTGGAGATCACGGTAGCTTATTGACTACCTAATGATTCCATTAGCAAATGTTTATTGCACCACCCTCCATGCGCAGGTGGTGTACTCGAAATTTCCCGACCACGGGTACTGACATATTCACTACTCTCTCTAGACTGGACTGCGAAATCCAGCCGTTTTCATTCGACTGTCACGTCGAAGTTAGCCACCACCTTATGACCTCGGCCGATATACAGATGCACAGACCCTGTCAGGTTATTCATTCTGAGATATTACACTTTACGATTTCCAAAGCCTATCCGTGTACCAAAGAGGGGGGTTGGAGAGATAGGAGAGGGGACACACACACACACACGCACACACACACACACACACAGAGAGAGAACGGCATGAGATCGGCCAAGAAAAGCCAGCCCACCATCACCCCTGTGGATGTGATAAGCAAATCAAGAGCAGGGCGGGGCCGTGACAAGATACCACAAACGCATACATATTCCCAACCCAAATGCAAAGCAGCATGGAAAGATGATACGATGTGACCGATCGTCGCCAAACAACTGTTGGTCTCTGGGTTACGGAGTAAGCGGACCCTGCTGGCATGCCCCCCAGTGGCTCCCAGTCGATGGATGGGACCTGTTGGTCCATGGTTATTATGTCATGAATGCAGTCACACCACACAGCATGGACACCCCATGTCAAAAAAAGGAAACATGCGGGCACCTAAGTGCTCCCCACAAAATTCAAGGGAGGTGTACATCACCACCTTCTGCCTCTCCTCGCAGCACGACAGACGAATCTACCGAGCTCTCCAAGAGGCAGTGCCTGCCAGAATGGCACCACAGGGATAACCGCCTCCCAAAACCCACTTCCACCCGGCGGCCGTCCCCGTTCACAGCGACGTCCGCCAGTACTCATATCAATGTCAAAGAACACAAGTCCCCCGGCATGTGTAATAACCACGAGCACTGTGCACGGAGAGGGAGCTAGCGTCAGACGAATCCAAGACACTCCCAAAAAGCGAGCCGTAGACGAATCTCCGACGCACTCAAAGAGGCAGTACCCGTCAGAAGGGTACCACAGGGACAGCCGCATCCTATCATCCAAATCATTCCAGTGGCCGTCCCCGTTAACAACGAGATGCCGGGTAACACACACACACACACACTCACCCGAATAGCTTTGATGGAGAGCTTTGCATTGCTGACCTAATTCAACTGTGGGTTTTGGCATCCCAATCCGCTTGGATGAATTTGGTGGTCTAAAATAACAAGTGGCTACATTGTTAATTGTCACAACTTGTTGAATAGAATAATCGACAAAATAACCATTACCATGCCTTATTTGGAACTTCAAATGTTCAAAGCCTACCACAAATTGCCATCAAGGACTTGAATGTAATCTCACACACTCCCTGCACGTGGTCACCTGTGTTGCGTGATGGATGTTTCCCACAGCGAAATCGTCAGGTATTGAGCCAATTCTGAATGTGAAAAAATGAATTGTGTTCGAATGCAATACACGTCTTATCTTGGAGCATTCCACAGATGCTCCGAGCACCGGTAGAAGAAGAAGGTAACCCTCATCATGGCTTCACTCCATATTCTCTGCCAGTGTTCAGGTTGGTAACAGTGCACATTTTCGTATCGACACGAAGCATGTCCACCCGCGAGGAGTAGTAGTCGTGCCCTCCCATGTTGAATGGTAGATTCCACTTAGTACGCAACTCGCCTCCGCCAACTGCCACCAAGTATGTGCCTCCTTCCTCCAGCATGGCTGTGCCCTCCATGCATGCTCGGCTGACAGATAACTCCGCAACTACCCACTGAAAATCCCGCACAGCGCCCCACGTGATCATCCAAGACTTGTCCGGATAAATCCATTGCTCGAATGCAGCACAACCGATACACATCTCATGGATCAAGTGATTGAGCACGGAGGGACGTCGGATATTTGACTTTGTGCTGGAGGTACATTGTAGATAATACTAAGGATTCCCAGGCAAGACAGACCGTGCGATTAGCTATCCCCAGGTGCGAGGGAAGTTGAGATTGGAAATCCTAAGTCGAGGACGGCTGTGCGATTAGCAATCCCAAGGTGAGGGATACCATGCGGTAGGCAATCCTCAGACCAGAGGGACTGTGTGTTTAGTGCTCCCCAGGCAAGGATGGCAGTGAGATTTGCAATCCCAGGCGAGGGAGACCGTGGACTCATAAGAGAGGATCAAGCCATGCCAGATGCACATGCAATGACCTGGATGCAAGCAACGACGAGAGGGCAAAATACAAAGAGTATTCCGGTGCGGAATCTGACTTCAATCACTGCCGAAGTCGTAAGGGGTTATTGCGAGATTTTGCAGAGAACTTCAGAGTGGGCAATAGCACTCAAACGGACGACAATGTGAGGGAATGTTTATGGCCGTGATTGCGGCGAAGCGCATGACTGATCTCGAGCATGTTGGGCAGAGCAGCATTTCGTCCGAACCTTGTCGCATGCTTCGATATACACATCCACCGAATAGCTACGCACTCCCACGGGTCGATTGGAGTACTGCGTCTCAACAGCCGCCCCACCTCCGCAGCACAGCCAAGCCCTCAAGACAGCGATTGATGCCCTGAGTGCTGGGAATGCCCCGTTGGAGCCGGGGACAAGATGGCTATGGACTCATATTGATGGTTCACCTTGAGCAAGCGTCCCACAGTGGGGAGCATCGAGTATCATGTCTTTAGCAACCTTTACGCACCTTGAGCAACCTTTTCACAGTTGGGTAGAGGATCTTATTTTTGTCCGAGTTCTCGGCGGCGCGACCATGTCGCGCAGGATCCTTTCCGAGCCGCCCCCTCACACAGCCCCAGCACTCTCAAATGCCGCACCTTCTCAGCAGGGTACGATGCACACACGGCATCAGAATGTGGTTACTACAATCACCAGGGCTGTCACGTGTTCTGCCACGGCAGAGGAGCAGATGGGCGCGTTCCATTGTGTGCATAGAATCGTCTGAAGTCCAATAAACTGACAACTGTCCGACTCCGCAATCTGCTACTCAGGGGATCGTGCTGGCAAGGTCAGCACGAGGGTGAATATGCTGGCAAGGTGGGGGCAGAAGGGGAGTTTACTACAAAGGGTTGCAAGTGGCTGCCTGCACTACAGAAGTACGCAAAAGCGCAGCAGGTCATAGGGTGCTACAGGCCTATGGGTGTAGCTTTCGAAGATAACTCGGTGCGAGGAGGATATGCATGTACGGGGTTAAGCAGCCCGCGCACGGGTGCACGCGAACTGCACAAAGGCGTGCACGGAGACGCCGCCGGGGCGGGGCTCGCAGCACTGGCTGGCAGGGAGGAAGCTCTGCTATTCGAAGGCCACCTTAGCCAAACAGTTCTGGAAGCACTTCGGATTTTGGAAGAACTCGGATGGGCGGCTGCGAGCAGTTCCTCCCGCAAAGAGCACTGCGGGTCCGCCGAGTCCAATGCCGGCAAGATTACTCCTCGCCTGCGTCAATTTCATGGTGTCCCAGCTTGCTGCACCCCAGCTCACCCTTCGCAGCCTCAACCTCGCCGTCTCACAGCTTGCTACGCACCCCAGCTCATTCATCGCAGCCTCAACCTCGCCGTCTCCATGGATTCCGTCCATCATCCGAGTACGATGGCCTGCATTCTACCGACTGCCAGGGAGATTTACTGAGCACACGGCTAGACACACCTGTGGCCGCGTCAAAAATGTCCACTGCATTGCTGCGGTCGAAGCCACCATTGCAATCTCCGACATCGCACCAAAACCCTCCCGCAATGAATGCCTTTGTGCCTGTGTATCACATTCCCCAGTCCGAGCACCCCCCTCGGGGTCACCCTCCGACGGTAGAGGGCACAGCGGTTGTGTCCAAGTCTCGGTCTCGCCGCTCCAGAATGACGCCGAATATCGGCGAATGAATGCAAAGCACCTCAGAGTCGTCCTGGCGCTCCTCTTGACGAATAGCAGGGCGTCCCAAGTCAACTTCATAAAAAACTCAACTCCATCAACAGGTCAATTTCATCGACACCTTCGGACAAGAGAGAGAGAGAGAGCGCTCTGCGTGTTTAACTCCTATGCTAGTATTTACCCCGGAAACGGGTAAGATTAATTGCCATATTCCTTAAATCTTAGCCCCATAATACCCCTCTAGGGACCCCCAATGACCTTGGTGGGTATGTCAAATTGGCCGCATGAGAGCCATAAGCAACGATATATAGGGTCTTTCAGCGGTCACCGTGGTATGACAAAGTTCGAAAGGTACGTCGATCAAAGAAGTAATAAAACCCATACTAGCATGGGAGTTAATCGTTTCGGATTTCACCGTGCAACGAAGGGGAGGGGTGCTGTAACACCGGGGAAAATGGGGAGAAGGGGAGACAAACGCTTGGAGAAGAGGGTCGGCTGCGGCAGAGGTTCCACCCGTGGCCGCCGCCGCCGGATACTGACGAGCTTCAGAGAGCATAGCGGATGCCATCCTGAACACGTGAAGCGGAGGAGGCACAAAGCACGCCTCCCCGGCACCATGTCACTGCCTCCCCGGCACCATGTCACTGCCTCCCCGGCACCATGTCACTGCCTCCCCGGCACCATGTCACTGCCTCCCGGCACCATGTCACTGCCTCCCGGCACCATGCTCCTGCCTCCCCGGCACCATGTCACTGCCTCCCCCGGCACCATGTCACTGCCTCCCCAACACCATGTCTGCCTCCCGGCACCATGTCACTGCCTCCCGGCACCATGTCACTGCCTCCCGGCACCATCACTGCCTCCCCAACACCATGTCACTGCCTCCCCAACACCATGTCACTGCCTCCCCGGCACCATGTCACTGCCTTCCCGCTCACAACATCACTTCCCCCCACCCTCACGATACTACTCCCACCGCCCCCATGACATCACCAGCCCCACCTCACCATGTCACTGCTCCCCCCACCCCCGCCACGTCACCACTCCTGGGGAGAGCTTCTTCGGCGACTTCGGATGTTCCACACAACACGGCTTCCATCGGCCTCGGGCAACTCTGCCTATGCCCGCTGCCAGTGCCAAGGCCAGAAGCAGGGCATCCTACGGGCACCCAGCACACTTCTGGCCTCACTCCGTGAAGCGTGAACCCCCCTCAGCACCTTTGTGTGCGTGTGTCCAGGATATCCACAGTCGCCCTGTACTTGCCTCCCCTCCCGAAGCCGCCTGTCATCCAGTGTGGTCATCCCCCCGCCCCGCTTCAACCATCCGCAAAGGTCTCTGGCCTCCGAGTCTCTCCTCCGCCACTCTCCTCTGTTGCTCCGCGCTGCCGACAGGTCAGCGCTGTGGCACGAGCCATCGAGTCTGAGCCCTCCATGCGTGCAAATCCGAACACAAGGAGTTGACAATGCAAGCTCTACATCAGCGGGGCGGAAGTCCGCAGCTCATCTGGTGGGATTTGGCGAGCAGGGCCTCTTCCCTGACCGGGAGCCACCCACTTCTTTGGGGTCCAATCTGGGTTTTGGGGAGTCTCCTGCTGAGCACCACGACGCCGGACACTTCTGTAGAGTGTTTCCAAATGCTCCGGGGGGGTCTTTGACCTTCCGGAGGGGGGTCTGTCCTGCGTTCCAAGGCTTCTCACGGGGGTTGGGAATCATCCTGAATGTGCATCCTCTCTCCCCTCACCCTTTGCGAAGGAGTCTCTCCTAAATGCTGCAGCTTCTCTCACCGTGCAGCTGCGAGGAGCGCACAGTGACGCGTGCACCTGTGAGGAGCGCACAATGACGCCTGCAGCTGCGAGGAGCGCGCAGTGACACGTGCAGCTGCGAGGAGCGTGTAGTGACGCGCGCACCTGCGAAGAGCACGTAGTGGGACACAGCCACCACGCCCATCTTGGTGCGAGGCACAGAGAGCCGCAGCGGCTTTAACCACTCGTTCCGCTCCGCATCGTAGCAGTCCACTCGGTCAGTCCACCGCGCTGATGCTGCCCCAACCTCAACCCCCACCACCCAGTCCCCCGTCACCAGCTGCAGATTGGCCCTTCAAGTCTGATCATATGAATGCGAGAAGCGGCTCAGAGGGCAGGGCGCGCGGTAGTGGGCAGCAGGGCGGAGGGCAAGGGCGCGCGGTAGTGGGCGGCGGGGGCAGAGGCAGGCGCGCGGTAGTGGGCGGCAGGGCAGAGGGCAAGGGCACGCGGTAGTGGGCGGCAGGGCGGAGGGCACTACTCGTGGGATCGAAATGCAGCGAGGGACGAGCAGCAGGCATGCAGAGACCCCCCCTCGGGGCAAGACGGGAGCGTGCGTACTGGGTAAGGTGCCTCCCGCAAAGTAAACCACCTCACCCATCGCGGCCCCAGCTAACCATTGGCGGGGCTGACACCCCACCCCTCCCCCTCTCTCCCCAGTACGACAGCATGCCAGCATCATCGAGAAAATAGGACTCAAAGGGCGGCCTCACCGCACCAATGCGCCGAGGTCATGGAGGGCAAGGATGTGCTCGGTGGCAGGGGCGCGTTTGTACAGTGGGCCACGTGGCCAGCCTGGCATAGCAAAGGACGAGAGGGGCGGCAAAGCGTGGCAAGGGGTAGTGGGGGGGCACAAGGTCGGGGGCACCATGGGACAGTCGGGGGCACCATGGGACAGGCAGGAGCAGGGATCGGACGACGTAAATGGATTGAAACAGGGGGCAGCAACAAGCTCTCGTCAAAACTGACGTGTTTGCAGCTGCACAGCTTGCGACCTTCGTCTCAATCGGAGGTCACTCGTCGCGAGAGGCAACCCGGCAGCCTCCCTCAGTGCTGGCTCCTGGCGTGCTGCACGAGGCCTGAAGCTGCGACGTTGCTTCAGGCCGTTGGGTGCTTTTACTTGTTTGGCCGCCTGCTTCGCCTGGGTACATTTGTTTAGGCAACATCGCTTGCTTCGCACATTTGTGCGCATCGTTCAATTTATTGCCGTGACGACGCGTTCCTGAGCAGGAGATCTGCAGATTCTCGCTGCGGCCACGACACAGCACCGGGGTGCATGGCGTGCATGCATGTGTGTGTGTGAGCAGCTTGCTTGGGATGTCGGGCGAAGCTGAGGGGGCTTTACCTCACTCAGTCGTGTGTGAGTCCACTGCCGACTTTGGTGATCATAAACATCGACGACGGCGCTCGCGCCTCTGCCCTCCAGGGCGCACCGTCCAAGCTCACCGCCCCGCACCCCCTCGTCAGACCTCTGCCCTCCAGGGCGCACCGTCCAAGGTCACCGCCCCGCACCCCTCGTCAGACCTCTGCCCTCCAGGGCGCACCGTCCAAGGTCACCCCGCACCCCTCGTCAGACCTCTGCCCTCCAGGGCGCACCTCCAAGGTCGCCCGCACCCCCTCGGTACCTCTGCCTCCAGGGCGCACCGTCCAAGGTCACGCCCCGCACCCTTGCCAGACCCTGCCCTCAAGTGCCCGTCGCCGCCCGCACCCGTCAACCTCTGCCCTCCAGGGCGCACCGTCCAAGGTCACCGCCCCGCACCCTCGTCAGACCTCTGCCCTCCAGGGCGCGCCCGTCCAAGGTCACCGCTCCGCACCCCCTCGTCAGACTTCTGCCCTCCAGGGCGCACCGTCCAAGGTCACCGCCCCGCACCCCCTCGTCAGATGCGAGCAAACGCTGCGCACGCACCCAGAAAATCGTCGCCATGCTGAGGAGGCTGCGCAAGGAGGGGTTCAAAGCCACGGTCCATGCCATGCCAGCTGGTCATCAATCTCGAGCCCAGACATGTCATGACAGCTGGTCATCAATCTCGAGCCCAGACATGTCCTGACAGCTGGTCATCAATCTCGGGCCCAGACATGTCATGACAGCTGGTCATCAATCTCGAGCCCAGACATGTCATGACAGCTGGTCATCAACCTCAAGCCCAGACATGTCCTGACAGCTGGTCATCAATCTCGAGCCCAAACATGTCATGACAGCTGGTCATCAATCTCAAGCCCAGACATGCTAGGCGAGCTCCCTTCGCAGACATTAACGGATGCAAGTAACATAATTGCAAAATAGTTCAGCAGCATTCACGGTGCACGCCGCCCACTCTGCGTTGCGGGGCTGTGGACCGGGGCAAGTCTGATTGAAGGCGGCAACGGGGAGTAAGGGCCATAGGCGCGCGATGCGATCTCCCACCACGCTGGTTGGCCGGTTCGTTCTCCGTTACTTTCTTCGAGGTGCAGGGATTGCCAGGTGTGAGGTCAAAAGAGGTGGAGGGAGGTTACGGGCTAACCTGAGCCCTTTGCCGCCTCCGAACAGCGCACGCCCCCCCTCAGTGCCCACTGCGGCAACGTGCTTGCGCGCCGCTGACAGCTTAGCCACACTCCACCGCTGCTCTGTGCACATGTCGCGCACTTTGAACTCAGGATCTGACCACGTGGGCTTTTCTTCGTCTCGCAGTGCTTAGACTGTGATGCATTACGACTCTGGAGTTATCGAGAACGGGCGGCAAGGCAAATGATAACACCTCACAGGGCGGGGCTCTGCGGGCGCGTCGGAGAGGAGAAGCCAGATCAGAGAAGGGTCGAGGGCCGTGGTCTGCACCTTTTGGGTTGTAGATATCAACCGTGGACACGAGCTTCCCGAGCGGGCCTTCTCCCCCGGCGAAGAACATCAACCCTGCGGCCGAGACAGATGCAACCCCGACCCGCGCCAAAGATAGCTCGCCGGCGTGATGCTGCTCGAGCGCCACCTGTCCAGCGTGGCTCCGCCAAGTGCCTTGCGGTGTTGTGGTATTGGGAGCTGCTGGTCCCCTCCTCGCCTGATGGAGGCTCGCAGGCGGAGTCCTTGTACGGGGCGGACGCTCCCCCAACTCCGCCGCGGCGCGCTGGCGGGGCCTGCTGGAGGCAGCGTGGTGCTGATGGCTGCGTGCGGTGGACACCGGCTTGGCCCCATGCGGGCTGCTGCTGCTGCTACTTCGCCTCTGTCCTCCCGCTTCCGCTGTCCCCGCCACAGACGCGGTTGCGTCTGGGTCGTGCGTACCAACGGTGAGCAAGCTGGCGGAAGGCATCGGAGGTGAGATAATCCCAGGCAACCCGTGCGGCTGCTCCCACAGCTTCTTCACGCGTACCTGGCATGCACCGTGGCGGCACTCTCTCTCAGCAGCTCCCGAGCCAGGAGTCCAATTTGTTTTGCTATTGCCTGCCATTGACCGGCGCAGGACATCCTTGCTCCCTCTCTCTCTCAACATGGAGTTCCTCTCTCGGAGCTAGAGGGCACTCTGCCAGCTGCTGTGCCCTGGCCAATGGCAGCCGAGAAGAAAATGAATTCGACGAACATTTCGTTCGTTCACGGCCAATCGTATCGAGCGGGGAAAAATGAAAATCCTTCAGGTCGAGTATATCCGGCTTTGCTTGTCTCAATATCGGCTAAACCGAACATTTGGACGCACACCCAAGCCGCCGCTTTCCAGTGATTCGGAATCGCTGCGAGTGAGCCGAAGCTCCTCGCAGAGGCGCACACAGCCGAACTCTGTAAAAGGCTGCCTGCCATCTCATGCCTATCACAGCAGCGCCATCTCTCGAACTGAGCGAGTATGCGCCACGGCGTCTCACCTCGTGGTTGATGAATCGCATGGGAGCCAAGCGCTGGAGGGGCACGGGCTTCTTGCTGTCTGCGCTCGGGCTTGCTGGGGGATGCGCCACGGTGTGCACTGCGCCGGAGAGCCTTTGCAGTTGCTCGTCAGAGCTGGAGCCCACGTCCTGCGAGGTGCCAGCACCTCGTCCCCGCTCCCCTTCTCCCTGTCGGAGCTCCTCTGATGCGAATGGTGAGCTGTGAAGGCTATTCGGTTGCCCTGTTCTCTGCCCGCGCCGGCCCGGCGCTCGTGGGCAAGTGTGACATCAGCCACTGCAGACAGGATCCATCCGTGGATGACAATCTAGATCAGAGGAGATGACGTGGCCGAGGGAGAGGGGGAGGGAGAGCATGGAGAGAGGGGGGGCGAAGGGGGAGGAGGGGTAGGACGCGGAGGTAGGTGAAGAAGAGCAAGGAGGGAGGATATGAGCGAAGTAGGGGAAGTGGGTTAAGATGGCTGGAGCTTGGGTGGCGATGCGGAACTGAGAATCCCAGAGTGTGTACCTCGAAGACCAGAGTGGCAAGGTGGAGCCGACGTCCAGTGGCACGGAGGTGGTGGGCTGGATCTGCCAGGCCTTCGACGGACACTGTCACCTGACCTGCGAACTCCGCAGCAGCGCCAACACAACTCTCAGAGAGGATCCGCAGAGCGTCCTCGCAGAGGGTACCGTGATGCAGGTCCCTCGGCCCACCTCGCCTCCACGGTGGCTGCCCCCCGCCACAAGGCCATCGGCCACGCGGCGAAATGATCATTCAGGACTCGGGCTACGAGATTCAGCCCGAGCCTCCAATGGTAAACCAGAAAGCCGGGCAGACCAACTGGCAGTCTGTTGCTAGGCCGCATCGAGCGCAAGCGACTAACCTCGCCCCGGAATGCATGCCACAAGCCCAATGCGTGAGCAGCGGAGGCGAGCCGTTGGATGCGCAGCGCCTGATGTGTGAGCAGCGGAGGCGAGCCGTTGGATGCGCAGCGCCTGATGTGTGAGCAGCGGAGGCGAGCCGTTGGATGCGCAGCGCCCGATGTGTGAGCAGCGGAGGCGAGCCGTTGGATGCGCAGCGCCTGATGTGTGAGCAACGGAGGCGAGCCGTTGGATGAGCAGCGCCTGATGCGTGAGCAGCGGAGGCGAGCCGTTGGATGAGCAGCGCCTGATGCGTGAGCAGCGGAGGCGAGCCGTTGGATGAGCAGCGCCTGATGCGTGAGCAGCGGAGGTGAGCCGTTGGATAGGCAGCGCCTGATGTGTGAGCAAGTCGGACTCATGGGTGAGTGGATAAATCGTAGCCCACCCAGGGACCATCCACTCACTACCCAGAGTGAGTGGACAAATCCAGCCAACCAAGCTCAGTTCACCTGTCCTGACTATGCTGCCGCCGTACTGTAGTTATCGTAGAGGTGTGCCAAAGTATGACACGCACCTGCAGAGTCGCTTCTGGTAGTTGCGGGAGTCCAGATATCATTGCTTCGTGTTGAAAGGTGCTGATGCTCCGCCGCCACGTTCCTCTTAGTAGTCTGCTCGATAGTCATCTCTGTACTCGCCTTTCTGCTTGGCGCTCGATGGCCTGGTCGGCGCTCAATGGTATGGTCGGCTCTCGATGGCCTGGTCGGCTCTCGATGGTATGGTCGGCTCTCGATGGCCTGGTCGGCTCTCGATGGCCTGGTCGGCTCTCAATGGGTATGGAGTGACTCTCGATGGCTGGTCGGCTCTCTGATGGTATGGTCGGCTCTCGATGGCTGGTCGGCTCTCCTAAATGGCCTGAAATTCGGCTCTCGATGGCCTGGTCGGCTCTCGATGGTATGGTTGGCTCACCGATGGTATGGTCAGCTCTCGATGGTATGAGTCGGCTCTCCGATGTCCTGAATTCGGCTCTCGATGTCCTCGTCGTCTCGATGGTATGGTCGGCTCTCGATGGTATGGTCGACTCTCGATGGTATGGTCAGCTCTCCGATAGGTATGGTCGGCCCTCCGTGTACACTCAGCTCTCGATGAATGGTCGGCTCGATGTTGTGGTCGGCTCTCGCTGGGCATGGTCGGCTCTCGATGATACAATCTGTGCCCGAATGTGGTCAGCTCTCGATGGTATGGTCGGCCCTGGATGGTATGGTCGGCTCTCGATGGTATGGTCAGCTCTCGATGGATCGCTCAGCTCCTGATGAAGTGGTCGGCTCTCGATGGTTTGGTCGGCTCTCGATGATATGGTCGGCTCTCGATGGTCCGATAGCCCGCTATGGGAAGGAGAGTGGGGAAGACGTGGCACAACGCAGAGTGTGGCGGGCGTGGGATGCGCACTCGCAATGTGGAGAGATGATTTATGGCCACGCTCCAAGACAAGATCGCCTCCTCCCGTTCAGTATCCGAGCTCGCATAAACCAGGACATCCACTGCGAGGGCCGTCCGTCACACCCCCGTCACGTTAGCTGGTCGCTCACAGCTGCTCTGATCCACAACAACTTTTCCAAGACGTCCCAATAGATCTCAAAGTCTTGAGGTTGACAGCAGTGTATACAGCATACAATCTCTGCCCGAAACCCTAGGAAGCACATTCATGTCACACATCAGCTCTAAACTCTACCCAATAAAGTGGCAGTGACGCACACAAGAGGCAGAGATGAAGCTGTCACAGAGTTGGTTGGACTAACACCTCGGTCAGTCTCCAAGGCGGCTTCAAGCCAGAAGTCGGGCACTTGGGGTTCCGATCGTTGTATGGGTCTCGGCATCTGCACTTCACGGCGACTACTTGGCCAGACATTCTGCGGGAGCTCTCGGTGCGGTCGTTCGGGGGTGTTTGGATATGATGGTTCTTGCAGCTCCTGTGCAAGTGCCCACGTCATACCCTCATGTACCACGCCGTGCATTACTGGTGAACCCAGGTCCAACCGACACTACCGAAATGTCGCTGTACCTTTCTCCTGACAACGCCGTGAAGCAAAGAAAGGTGCAATGAATCTGGCCGACCTCCACATGCACAAGTGACAGAGAGTAAAATAAAGTTAATGGACGCAAATATTCGCATAACTTGTCGGAGCGGCTTTATTCGGACCTTGCAGGTGGCAGCACTTGACACGAGAAAGCGGTCTGTCCACCGACATAAAACACATGTGGCTGTGCAGGAAGACGGCATCTCACCTCGGAGGAGAAAGATGCAACTTTACCGTTAGTCATGCTTCGAATTGCCTTGATCGCTGGTGGCGGCGATGAATTAAGTAGGAAATATCCCGAGTTGAACTCGTACAAGACCATCATGCACACCACTATGGGGAGAAGGATGTGTCGAAGACTGTTCGGATATGAAGACATGGCGTCGTCAGCTTGGTTCTCACTTTAAACCATACAAGAATAAAGTTTATTTATCGACATAAATCAAAGTCTCCTCCCACGTGTAGTGATAATATGGGGTGCTGTGAAATGACTTGCTCCTTCCCTCCAAATGTTCTACGTGATGGCTCTCAAGCATGCAATGTACGGTTCTACGTGCATGTCCTGGTTAATAGTGAAAAGCTCCAAGATTCTAGGAAACAAGGAAAAATGTAATCGAAAAAATGTATGTTGTTTAATGGTACATAATATACTTGCTCTCGTGATCAGAGAAGAGAAGCTTCGGACCTCTCCTCGCTGAGATTGAAAGGTACCAAAGCTACATCCCATTTTCTTCCCCCCCCTGGTACCAAAGCCCTACCAACCCGAACGGGCGGGGGAGGCCATCTTCAGTTCAAGTGTCTTGTTGATCTTGAACGATAATATCGAGAAGCGAGCAATTCCGTCCGATCTGCGATCTCTCTCGTCTGTGCAGTGTGCGCGCTCGATCGACCCCCTCATCACTTGTGCACTTTCGATGTGTCACAGTAGACTGTATCTGTTGCTGTCGTGTGTGTGAAACCTGTGAATTCTCTGGACACGCTTTAACTGATGAACTCCTCACGTTAGTGGCACGCGTTTTCCTTACGTTTGCCTTGAGCTCCTTTTCGATCGAATACGAACAACTGAGAGAGAAAACAAAAAGGAGAATTCCACATGGCTCCACGTCCGTGGAAGCAAGCCAAGAAGAAACCGACGCAAGGCGTGGCAAAGGAGGAGATCAAACAGCGGAAAATTCATAACGGACTGAAACTGGTTCACAGAGTAAATCCCATATGTCACTCCCAATATCTTCTTACCTTTGAAGACCTGCGAGGCTCGTATGCCTTTAAACACCCCGGTTATGAGTGCCAATCGCAAATATTTGGCTCCGTCAGCGCAGATTTCTGACGCACACAGTTGGTAGGACTCTTCGGTTGGGAACACAACCGATTAGGGCTTGTCATCGCGTTGTATTTCTTTACTGCACTACCCCTTAAGAAGTCTGCGACGTTGCTCGAAGCATGATACTCGTCATTCTGAGGCCATGAGCTACCACGGTATGTGTTCATATATTCGTCGAGTATCGTCTGGCACCAGCTGCTTTCGCGGTAGGCGCCAGAAGTACCTCTCTCGAGACCTCATGTCTAGTAAATTCGTGACGTCCTTCCACCGCAGGCCCTCAAGAAAGCAAAACAGTTTGCAGTGCGGAAGATATGTCGGCGACTGCAAACCGCGAAAGAGGCCAAAACGTCCGACGCGGCGCTGCTCACGAAGTTGCAGCTTCAGCACGAAGCCGTCAAGAATACTGACCTCCAAAATATGACGGAAGTCGTCGCCAACGAATTTCGCGATGCCTCCGCGGTTGCCAGTGAGAATCATCAAAGTGCTGCTAAGTTGAGCGATGAAGCAGGTCGGTTCGCTTGCAGCGCTTAACCTTCCAGATCATCTTTGCCATTGCACAATTGCACCTCTTGCGATGGGTTTCCCCTGAATTTGCATCATATGCGAAATGCCCAAACTCGACGGCAAGGGTAAAGGTTTTCAGAGATACAGGTGGAGCTAAGGTACGCGAGCGTGTAGACATCGGGGAATAACCTTCAGAAGTTTATTTATCTCCTTTGTAGATAGTTTCACAGTTTCACAGTTGCGATAGTTTCACAGTTACTGCGTGCCCCATCCTCATTTCTAATTTGTAGCTACGAAACGATTCAAATTCAAAACGAAATTTGTCCTTGCAAATGTGAAGGCAACTATTTTGCGGTCACTGCGTCTTTTGTATCACGCTATCACCCGCGGTGTAGGCAAGGCGTGGAGCACTCGCTCCACGCGGAGTTCGCGACGGCTTAAGTGTGCTGAGCCGTGTGCCCTCCATGCAGTGATAAACGCGCAGTGCGTGAAGCTCCTGGTCGGGGCGAAGTGCGTACGCGATGTCGTGGATCAAATCAAGGTGAGTGGCCAGCCATGTTGGCCCTTGTGGCGCCCAAGTTGGGGTCGAAGTGGGTTGTGAATGCGCCCGATTCCCACAGCACTATCGCGTTTATATCGGGATTTGCAGATCCGGCTCTGCGCGCTGCTTCGAGGAGGCTCTGCGGGCTGCTTCGAGGAGGCCGGGCCGCGTCCCACGGCGAAACTGCCTCAGGCTCCCAGCAAGCTGAATTGTGCCGCCACTTGTTATTGAGAGGGAATGGGTGAGGGTGGCAGGCGAAAGTGAAGGAGATAGATGCACCGGCGCCGGAGCCGAAGAAGGGCAAAAAAACCCAGCGCCAGAGGCAGCGCGAGAGGAAGGCCCAGTTAGTGAGCCCCCTTCTCGCTGAGCGCATCCCCACGATATCTTCAATCCTCAGTCTTTTGACACGGGTGGGCAACGCGGGAACGTGAAATTGTGTATGGCTGTGAACTTCGGCTGCGATCAGGAGGAGCGTATCCCGAAGTCAAGTGGCACGGGTAGCGCGGATGGCTTGCATTGGCCGTGCGCACGCTATATCATGTGTCGGGGCGAGTTCAGTCTGTTTGATTACAAGCTCGGGCGAGCACGGGCTCCCCGGGGCGGCGCGGCAGGTTGCCTGCACGCTTCCAGCAGCAGGCACGCGATCGTACTTTTGGGGGCTGAGGGTGTGCAGCTTGCGAGCGATCCACAACCCTAAAATATTTGGCTGGAGTGCGGGAGTTTGAACTCCCATGGTTGGCTCGATGAGGGCTGCGTGATGCCGAAAGCTTTTGAGTCCATCTGCCCTAAAAACGACGCGCTGGGGAGTTGTGTGCGCGCTGGTGTTGCGCACGCCTCGAGCTCCTCCAAAGCGCTGAGTGGCACGCGCCGGCAGCTCGCCGGACCCTCGCGGCCCGGGGCCCGGGGTAAGCCCTAGCCGCACAAAAGCAGAGGCGGCTCACCCTGCCGAGCACCTCGTGGGTCAGGCCAGGCATCCCTGCAGCGGTCGGGACGACTCTTATGGACACCAGGGCTTCGCTACCTGGCACCTCGGGCGTTAACCCACGCAGTGACCAACTTCGTGGGTGATGTCCGTTGGAATGGCTGAGGTTTTGATCCGCGGGGACGGCTGAGGTTTTGGCACCATCGTCCAAAAAAGCGCCCCAGAAAAGCGCTCATGAGGTCTCACTGCGTTGCAGAGGCGTCGCCCAGAGTACGCAGGATGCAGGATGCGGAGCTTGCTCGCGATCTCTTGTCGGCGCTGCCTCCTTTTGCGCTGTCTGTGACGGGCAGCCTGGGACGCTCCCTTCAGGAGCGGGGCGAGATGGAGGCAGAGCAAGGTGATGGGGATGGAGATGGTGACGAGGACAGCGACCTCGACTTGGATGGATACGCGAGCATGGGCTCTCTCTCCGACGACGACGAGCCGCCTCCCACAAAGTCGAAGGGCGCGCGAGCGGGTGCGTGGCCGGAGGGCCGTGGGATAGGACCCTCTGGCGTCGGCGTTCCCAAGGCGGTGGCATTTCCAGGAGATGACTGACTCAAACCGAACCTGCATCCAGATGATCGCAGGCGGGGGAGCAATAGGGGATGTGCAAGTGAAGTTGAAGTCGAGTCTCCCAGGCAGATGCAAGACGTGATGAGTAAGTGAAATTCAAATCGATGCTGCCAGGCGAAGATACAAGATAGATAGTACGAGCCAGTGTGATCCTGCTGCCACTGTTACAGCTTTGGAGTTGTCGGCGGATGCATCGCCCAAGGGGCTGGTGGGAGGGTGGCGGCACTTTGGTTACCCTTGTGCGACAAAAGAGTTGCGAGCTTGGCCACGGCCTCTGCAAGTCTGCACTTGAGCTGTGCAAAGCGCGTGTCAGTGTTTCCATGCGTCATGTAGTTGCACCGGAAGCTTCCCATTTGCAGCACCCTGCGCAGATGTGTGTGCTGACGTGGAGCAGCACCCCGCCGAATAGTCCTGAAGCCCTTTCTCAGTCCTGCGTCATGGGCGGCGGTCTGCCGTGGGGCGGGCTGCGTGAGGCTCCCTGTGGCCCCAGATGAGGCTGATCTGCAGTGGCTCTGGTCATCCCGCGCCTCTCCCCTTGAACTTGACGGATTGGCAGGTCGCCCCTCTGCCCTTGAACTTGACGGAGTGGCGGGTGCCCCTCTGCCCGTGCGTCCGCCCTCCCAGATAAGAAGGAGAAGAAGCAGCAAGAGAAAATAGGAAAGGTACGGATGGGCTCCCTTGTGCGGCTTGTCAACTAACCGGGGACCGTCGCAACTGACCGGGGACCGCCGCGTCTGACCGGAGGTTTGCTTTGGGACTGAGCTTTAGGGGATGGGGGAGGCGGCACGGAACCGCCAGGTGGACGACATACTGCGGCCTCAGAAGAACCGCGTCGGCCAGCGAGCGCGCCGCAAACTCGCCGTGCGCCCCGCCTCCGCTGGGTGCCCTTCAGCGCCCTCGAGCCACCACTCATCCGCCCCCGCGCCTCCAGCCCACCTTGCTTGGCTCCCTTGCTTGGCTCCGGCGATTCTCTCATCGAAGGGACCCAAGTAGATCTGCAGGTTGCAGCATGGGCCGCAGCTATATGAGGTGGCAGGAAGCTGCTGCCTGCCTTCTGCAGAGGCTCACGCGCTGCGTCATGCTCGGGGCCGCCCTCCTCACGTCCAGGCGGCTGCGCAGACACGGGCTCCTCGGAGGATGGGACACGTGCTCTTGGAGGGGCGCCGGGCAAGGGGGCTTCTGGGGCGCCGAGCGTGGCTGAGGGCTCACGCTGCTTGTGAAGTAGCAGATCTGGCGGCTGAGCTGGTGCACATGCCCCCAGGAGCTTCGCGCTGCGCCGTGCGGTGATTCGCAGGCTCCACACTGCCATCCGAGCGCAGGCCGGGCCGGTTCGGTGCGGCGCTGCTTGATGTTAGTTGTTGCTTGTTTGGGACTGGGGCCACCAGGACCGCATGCGAGAGGACTGGGCAGAGGTCCGCAGCCTAACACCAGAGGCACCCGGGAGCAACGGCCAGGGCGGTGATGTTTAAGGGGGGAGGACGGGGACGGCGGGGAGGGGGGCGCTGGATTGGGCTCCCGTCCTTACAGGAGAAGTTGCACGGGCAGTATGCTCGCCACCTGGCAGAAGAGGTGGGTCTTCTACCCCCCTGGCCGCGCTCCTCCCTCAGGATAGCAATCAGGCTCACCCAGGTGGCTGCGGCGTGGCTTGGGTGAGAGGCGGCGCTTGGGATGCCGTGCTCCTGCTGGACGGGCTGTGCGCCGGCATCTGCAGAGGTCAGGCAAGCGCTCTGTGTGGCCTCTCATTGGGCAGGAGATTGTGACCCGTGAGGTGCTCAGCGAGCTAGGCATCAGCTGACGCGCTGTGCGGGGTGGGGGATGACGGGTGCTTGGTCTCATACGGTGGCAGAGGGCGGGTGGCAGGCATGCCGGGTGCTTGGTCTCGTAGGGTCGCAGAGGGTGGTTGGTGGGCTGGTATGGCACTGAGGGTGGCGCTGGGGCCTGGGCACAGGTGTATGGAAAAGATGGAACCTTCACGGGAGCTGCGAAGAGCGCAGGTGCAGCAGCGGAGGTGCGCTCTCGCCGCCAAAGCCCCGCATTGGCCGCATTGGCCAAAGCGTTTGCTGACTTGATGTGCAACCTCGAATCAAGGGCTAGTGTCAAATCAAATATCTGTGCAGCGTGGCAAGTGCTGTTTTCTGGAGCTGGAACCTGCTGCGCCCTTTTTGGTGGATGTTTTGCTCCCCACTCGCTGGAGTTGGCTAACAATATTGTGATCACGTCCGCGCGGCGCCTTTGCTCTCCACACAAGGCGATCACTTGGCGGCTGTGGGAGGGGGGGGGAGGAGCCCCCAGGAGGACGAGGCCCCGCAGCACCCCTCGTGGGCGGCCAAGCGCCGTCAGAAAGAGCTGATAGCTGGTGAGCTCCACCGCTCTGCAATTTCTGGCCGCGCACGAGATGGCTCCCAAGTAATGGCTCCCAAGAGGCGCCCCCCCCAAGAGGCGGCTTCCAAGAGGCGGCTCCCGCAAGAGGCGGCTCCCACGAGGCGGCTCCCAAGAGCTGGCTCCCGACAAGTCGCCTCCGTAACCGTAGGACTTGTGGTGAGCTCAAACCCATGCTTGCGCATGTGATGCGTGTGGAGCTCCATGAGCATGTGACACGCCCGGTGCATGTCGCATGGAGGAGCTGAGCTGAGATATGCGGAGCTGCACCAATCTCACTGGCAGCTTCAATGCTCTTCCGAAAGGACCTCATTGGTTGGACTGAGAGGGAGTGGTGCTGGCGGGCGGAATTGCCGAAGCAGGACGTCCCCTGCTGCATGTCCTAACATAGACCCCCTTGCTAATAGAGTAGGGTGGGGAGGGGGGTTCGGTCTGCACAGCTGCTGGAGGAGGCGGTGGGCGCAAGATGGTGTTTGGGGAAGATGGGGGCAGTGTCGAAGGTGAGACTGCAGCTTCCCCAGAGTGGTGCTGGGGGGCTGGAGGCAGCAGATTCCCCCCACCGTCCCCTATTTTTCGTTTTCCATCTCATTCCCACAGCGCGTCTGCGGAATGCGCCTCGGCACGTTTTGTGACCCCCGGTGAGGTGACGCCCGCCGTGGTTTTGGCCAATGACCGCCTGCTGCATCTGGAATGGAGCGATGAAGCTATACATTTGCTGCGGCATCCAGGCCAATGGTTGCATGGGATGGGGCGCTAAGTAGCGGCTGCACGTGTGATGTGCTGCGCGGAACCATGGCTCTGTGGGGAGCAAGGTGACGTAGACGGATGCATGTATCGCCGCCATACGCCGCCCTTGAGAGAGGTCAAGCCCTGCATGGGGGGCTGTGGACGCCGCAGAGAGCAGAGAATCCGATGTCCAGATGTTAAGGTCTTACATCCTGGCGGGTAACTGAGGTTATGGGATGCGAGGATGGTAGCGGGAGGGATTTCAGACTGCAGAGGAGCTGCGATGCTGTGGCATGCGCCTAAGCCGTCCGATAAACTAAACGGCGGTAGAGAATTCTATTGCATGTGTAAACGCACTCGGACCGACAGATGCTGAAGCTCATGTTAAAGCTTGGATTGACTGAACTTGCAGAAAGTGCAGGCAATCGCAAGAGGCTGACTTGTCGGTTTGCTGGCGGGTGTGAGTTTTGCAGCGTCTGCGACCCCGGAGCTGGGTGGAAGTGAAGACCAGGGCGGATGGGGCGCGGAGGAGCCGCAGGCGAGCGGCTCGAAGGGCGGGAAAGGCAAAGGAAAGGGCAAAGGAGAGCTTGGAGGTGGGAGAGGCAACAGCACTGGTTTCAAAGGGGGGGTTAAAGGGGGCAAGGGTGGGAAGGGCGAAGGGAAGGGCGGGAAAGGAAAAGGAAAAGGAAAGGGAGAGAAAGGAGATGTGGTCGGTAGAGGTGGGAAGGGGAGAGGTGCAGGCAAGGAGGGTAAAGGGCAGGCAAAGCCAGCTGAGCTTGAAGGGGAGCTGCACCCGTCCTGGGTGGCGAAGCAGAGGCAACGGGCTTTGTTGGAGAGTCAGACAAGTGTTAATGCTTGGGAGGCCACCGGGAAAAAAATCGTGTTCGGCAACGACGAGTAAAGCACATGGGATGTGGCAAAAGGTGCCCAGGAGGACTATTGTGCAGATATCGTCCAACACGAGTCCGAGATAGGCATTGCCATGCATTGTGCGCTGACCACGGAGTGAAAGGGTCACCATCTTATGTTCAATCAGCTTGAGCACAGCGTTCTAGGATGCTGGATATGCCATTTTATCCCGGAAATACGCTACCTTAATTTTATTCTGCTAGCAATTCGGAGACCTTTCTCCTGTTCATAATGCTTCATGTGATTCAACTTAGCATCGATATCCTAATAATCAAGATACTAGTTGTTTGTCATGTATACTTTCCTAGTCTGGGACACAAGGTTATGACCGTAGCGTGTGTCAGCAGTACAGTTCATATTTGTATTAAGTTTCAGGCTATAGGAATTCCGCGTTATCTGTATACACAGAAAGTAAGTCAATCACCGCCCGAATCGTATGAGTTTTGATGTATGCCGTTTGTGTATATTTCGCTCAAACTTGAGCGCCCCAGCCAGATGTGAGGCATGTACCCATAAGGCAAGCATACATGTGAATTCAACACTTCAAGCTGGGTTTACCTGTATGCATCACGGGGCCATGATAATGAGGGGATGCCCGTTCAATACTTTTGTCCCGACAATTTGAGCGCTTCATCCTGAGGCGAGCGGAATATCAAGAACAAAGTACAATTCGACAGGTGAACTCAGCAGCTCAGCCGAGTTCATCCAACTTTATGCGTCACTACATCAACACCAAACTGCATTGTGGATGCCCGTTGAACTTTTGAGTGAGTAGCAGCATCTGAGATTCAGGCTGAGACCTCCGGAGAATATCTCTGGTGCTCTACATTGAGCTAAGTCAACACAGAATATATAGCAGACTTGCCATCAAGATAGCAAAAGACGCCATTGATGGCCGGCATTTACTGCACGGCGGCGACAAGCGGAAGCGGTGCTACCCAACGATAGGTGGTTGGCGCAAGCTCGCAAGGAGGCCAATTGTTTTGTTTCCTCGATTCCTTACCCTGCATGTTTCGCATGTCACGCGTTTTCGCCACAGACCTTCAGCCATTCATGTCACCGCCCTTATCCCTATTCTGAAGATGGCGTTCTTTCCTCCACACGCAGAGAGGGCCTTCCGAAATGGGCAATGCATGTAGTCTCCAAGCGTCGACCCGACAACACCGCATTGGCGCTGACGGACGGCAACTCGCTTTGCAATTGGGTTTCACAAGGACACGAACACTTTTTTTTGTTTGCATTTGTGCATACGTGGATTTGGAGGAGCTATGAAAACTACCAAACAAACATGATTTCAGACCTTTCCCATTTTTTAGACATTTGACATGACCATACCTTCAAGTCCATCACTCATACCTACCCCAAATTCCCCGTTCTCCGATTTATCTTTTTTTGCCCCATATACGCATGCCAGATTAACGGTGCCGATTCGTTTGCGATGACACTATTCAGACTCGCGACACTTTCGATGTTGACGATTCGTTTTCGTTTCACGAGACGTCGCGTCGCGTCGCATCGGTTCTAAATCTCTGAGTGATATATAAAGTGGCATCTCTTGCACGTGCGCCAATCACACCTGCGATTTGATTCATTATTAAGTTGATTAAGTTGATTCAGTAATTTGCCCATGTCTGTTTTTATAAAGTGCTTGGGTAGCAATAGGTTTATCATTTTATTTTATTTTTGAATAAAAAATGCTTGCTTATTATTATTTCATTTCTTGCTTCCTTTTGTCTGTCTGCCTGTTTGTCTGTCTGCCTGCCTGTCTGCCTGCCTATCTGTCTGGCCGGCTGGCCGGCTGGCTGGCTGGCTATTTGTCTGTCTTTATTCTCAGCTTCCGTTATATATTGATAGCACTAGTGCTTCAATGGGGACCACCTATTTTTGTGTGTGCTAATTCTGTACCTAACTCTGTGCTGACTCGCTCACATCCCCCCGTTATGCAGCTGCCTCCGCATGTG
Source organism: Cymbomonas tetramitiformis (assembly GCA_001247695.2). Lineage (NCBI taxonomy): Eukaryota > Viridiplantae > Chlorophyta > Pyramimonadophyceae > Pyramimonadales > Pyramimonadaceae > Cymbomonas > Cymbomonas tetramitiformis. The sequence continues at coordinate 43,531 of LGRX02027252.1, forward strand.
TCGGGTTGTCGGCATTCTTGTTTGCACCTGCTTTCATTCCGCACTCTCGGCCTCTAGATCCACGGAATTTTCGTGCATGCCATTTGCGTTTGTTTGCTCCGAGTCTCTGGAGAGGTAACAGCGCGACTGAAGCTTGCCCTAGCGGGAGCATTCCTCGGTCTTAGTTGGCCATGCTACCTTAGGTGCCTACAATCGGTGACCGTCTTTTAAGTTCTGATGCATTCCTTGGCAGCGAGGTATCGCAAGCGCCTGATCTCTAACAGTGTCATACGATGGATGTGCGCGAGTACCTCTTTGCAAGCTGCACGATTCCCAACCCTAGTCCCCTTTACACTTTGCGCATGGTGTCCCCCTTCCATAAATGGACTGTTGTCGTCATGCGGTGTAACCTTCACCCTGCAAATGCAGCGGAATCTGCGGTATGCAAATCACTTCTGGAACCCGACGTGAGAAAAAATAACGGCAACGATGCACGGATTATTTCTCCCCGCATAGATCTGACCGATCTGGGTAGCTTCGTTGGATAACACCGTAAATGAACTGAGCTTGCGAGTGACAGGTATTCTTACAAAAGCATTCTAACGCATAATTAACAGGCGAGTATTTGGTCTTGAACGATATGTATATTTGCGTGATCTGCCCAATGAGAATTGGTATGTGTGCATTTTTGTAGAGAAGAATATTTTTGAATGTCAGAAAGAATCTGTTCTTTTGTCTGTGTTTAGTTCGGACAAATTGTGCATATCATAGCCATGGTGTCCTAGCGAGAAACTGAAGATCATATTGCAACATTGATGTTAGATGCTTGATAGCAATGTACATCAGAATCTTCTGCAATCCGCCACGCCAGCTGCTGCAGATGATCATCGAATGAAGACAGCACAAAAATGTAGCAGCGGTCACTTAATGTAATCATTATCTGAGTGCTGGAATGCATTGAATTCCAAAGTATATTGTAGAAATTCCCACAGGCAAACATGACTCTAAAGAAACGCCTATTGTTGACCCCCGAAATGCATGCCTCAGGGGGTAGTGGCTGTTGCTTGTGCATGCTGCAACACGTGAAGGGGTCACGCAGAATAAGAAATTCAGTGCTAAACACACTCTGGTCTTCATATACGTGCTATATATGTGGCATAGGCCACATATCATTGCATTGGAACAATTATGCCAGACAACTTATCGCAGCAGTATGAACACGCTAGCGACCATCGATACTTCCATCAATCTCATTGGACCAACGCGGCGGATTTGAGAACGAAGCATCTTGTTCCCGATGAAAGACCTCGCAGCGTGTTATTGGGCGTGGCGGCATTTTGGCAGCACTTTACATTGCCAGGCGCAGCTGTTGCGGACCAGGGGAAATGCCGCAGATTGGCACAGATCCATTGCACCTCATGGCCACATCACGTGTACCGCGCAAACTTGGAGCGATCCGGGTCTGGCATGCCCTCCTCGGTGCTCCATGGGCGCCGCATCCCAGCCATCTGCTAGGTTTGCACAGGCAATCCATCCTCACCGCAAAACTCAGCGCCTGAGAGCAGCAGTGCACCACGTGGTACAGCAGTCAAATTGGGCAGCACCGTAGCCGCTTCCATGTCTCGCATCGCAGCGGCATGCTACCACGGATTCACTCATTCGCATTACACCAAAGGGGATCGCCGTAGAGTAAAACTGCTTCCTCCATCTCCACTCCAGCAAATCTTGATGGAAATTTGGCCCATAGCACCATGCGGAGGACAAAGCGCGGTGCGGAGGACACACAGCGCCGGGCGGAGGATACGGTGGCAAGGATAAGGGGCCCGGGGGTGGGCTGATAAGGTCACTAACTGACAGTAATCAGCGAGCACGGGGGGCTGATGGGGTCACCGCAAAGGCTCACACACCTGAGATACCCCCATATCTGGGTAAACCTCCTCGGCGCCCATCGCATTCCACTCCCCAGGGCCTCCGCCCATCACGTGCCCACCTCCCTTGCTTCCCCCTCCAGCTATGCCCCCCTTCCCTTTGCCCCAAACGCTCCCTTTGCCTCCTTTCCGGCCCTTCTCATCCGCCCAGCCGCCCTTCATTCCTGGTCGAGCACCCCCTGAGGCGCCCCTCTCCCTCCGCCACCACCGTCTCAGCTGCGATCACCCTCCCATCCCCTCGAGAATGCCTGTAGCATACTCAGGCGAACATGCCACCTCTGATGCATACCCTGCGCCACATCGTGCGGTGGAGGAGAGCGGACTGAGAGGTCCGCTGAGAAGCATGGCCGGCTCACCCAGGTGCTGGCAGGTGTGGTGAGCTGCCCAAGGTACTGACAGGTGGGCCTAGCCAAAGGCGACGCATGACAACATATGCCCGGGTCACAAATAAGGCCAAGTCACAAATGCGAGAGAGAGGGTGAAACTACCAAGCAGGACTCGGCAAATTCAATTAGCAATGCCAATAAGCATGCCTCTCGGCTCAGGCCGGGCAGCGGCAAGCATGCCTTTTGGCCCAAGCTTGCCTCTTTCTTCAGGCGCCTCTACGGGGCGCCCGTCGCAGGCTGCGTAGAGGCCCCAGGCTCTTCGGGATGTGCAGCTTGATGGGGGCTCCGCAAGGAGGAGGCCGGCGGCGCGTGCATACCTTCCCCCCATGGCCACTGCCCCTGACTGTAGTGCATCTCAGCGTACCCACCAGGCATCTCGTGCAGCATCACTCCCCCCCGGCCGCCTCCCTTGCCTCCCTTGCCCATCTCCATCTCCATGCCCGCCCACGTCGCCCCTCCCTGATGCATCCAGACCCCTCCCACCACATCTAATAGTGCAAATGGTATTCTCGAGGCAGAATCTATCTCTGCATCATGCAGCCTGGAGGTCAAACCCGGCCACACGATACGAATTGCCAGCTCCGCCCGTCTGGCTTGGCCACGAGAGATACCCCTCCTACAAGTTCACAGCGTGCCCGCAAGCCGCCACCTGGCAAGCGCGGGTGCTGCTCACCTTGCCGAGAGCTGGAGGCACCTGCGGGCGGCTGCCGGGGCCGAAACCGGTGTCACCGGAGGGAGCCGCAGTCTCGAGCACGCGCTGCTCCGGCTGGGCTCGCGGCACTCATCAGCCCCCCACCCTCCACCCCTTCATCCTTTGCATAGAATCGTCAATGCTGATGGAAACCCTAACCTCAGCTGCATATATTTTGTGGAAGGACACGTGTCAGCTCAAGCGGAGGGAGTTGGAGCCAGCGGTGGGAAATAGCGCACCAAAGAGTGGGGGGAGCTCAATTGCGGGGGGGGGAGATGGTGGCGGCGCGTGCCTGCGAGAGGCCGCGCTGGATCTTCGCCTGCAGAATCCCGTCCGGCTCGCTGTACAGCAGCGTCACCAGCTGCGCGGCGACGGTGGGCTCCATCTCCTGTGTGTCTCGCCCCACCTGCACCAAGCACCGCCAAAGCCTCTCCCACACCATCTCCTGGCAGTCTTGCCCCATCTATGCCAGCCATGGCAGGCCCCTCTCACGCCCCCTCAACCCTCCACCGCAGCGCACGAGCCATGGCACGCACCATTGCAGAGAGGCAACAACGCGAAGGCGCCCTCACTCGTGAATGTGGCGCCGTGGGATATATGGATCGCCCTCCCAGGGCTGGCCCAAGCCCCCCCTCCGAGAAGCATGCGGCCCGCGTCACACGGCTTTGGGAGCATGCCGGGAGTGCAGGGAGCTGCAATCCGCTCATTGGAATGATCAGAAATGGTGTGAAGACTAGGTCACTAGGTATAGGCAGGACCACTAGGTAGGACCACTAGCACCCACGGAACGTCAAACCCTAGGGAAACCCCCAAAAACTGCAGTAGCACAGGGCCAATATAGGGAGCAACGACTGCAGTTCAGATCAAGACCACAGGATCATACCTAACAGCAACGACACCGATCGCAGGGTGTAGGAGCAATCAGATCCGTGCCATCTGAACGAGAAACCGAGAAATCTGCAGCAGTGCACAATGCTCAAAGGGAAAGACTGTGGCACCATTGCGGCCGCTATGAAGCGACTCGCTCACTTGCACGTGCTTCGACGGCACGAAGGCATCACTCGTGCAGCAAAGGTTGAGTGCTTCTCGTCATACATGAGCTGCAGAAGCTCTCAACACAGGGGAGCACTTCGCCTGTGTGCCGCTGTGCACATGCACTGCAGGGCACTATGCAAGCCACTCTAGGTTGGCGTTACGCAAGCGCTACCTAGGTGGGCGCTACGCAAGCGCTACCTAGGGGGTGTGCTACTCAGAATGTTGCTAGAGGGGGGCTCACCAAGCGACACTCGGGGGCCACAGCGCAAGCAGCACGCGGGGAGAGTTTACCAGAAATGCTAGGTGCGCACTATGCAAGCAATGCAAGGGGGGTTCAGGGGAGGGGGGGCTACACAAATGACACTAGGAGGCTGCAATGCAAGCAGTACCCCGTGGGGGCAAAATATGAAGGCTTGCTTTCACGCCCTGAAAAAGGGTCACAACCTGGGAGAAAGGAAAGGGTACCTATTTTCCCTTTTCCTTGCAAGCAGCACTACGGGTGCTCCACCTAATATAAGAACACTGGACGGGCTCGTAAAATCGAGAAATGGACGGTTCTTATCTTCGGAATTTGGTATTCTCAAGTGCCGCTAAAGGGGGGCTGCTACTCAAGTGCCACTAAAGGCTGCTACTCAAGTGCCGCTAAGGGGCTGCTACTCAAGTGCCGCTAAGGGGGGCTGCTACTCAAGTGCTGCAAGGGTGGGCTGCTACTCAAGTGCTACTAGGGGGGGCTGCCACTCAAGTACTGCTACAAGGGGGGGCTCTGCAAGCGAAGCGGGGAGGGGCCGCGCACCTTCACTTGCTTGCCTTCGTTGTAGGCGTTGTACAGGTGGTGGGTCTTCGTGAAAGGCAGGTCGCACAGCTTCAGCCATCGCACCAGAAAGTTGTGTCCTGCCACCCGCCACCATGCGCAGCGGCGCCTCAGCCTCGCGTGGCCCTCCCACAACGCCTACGAGCCCCTTCACGCTGGTACGCCGGTATCGTATTTTTGGCACCGATTGCCTCCACGATTCTGGCGCCAATCAGCGATTAGTCCCCTAATGCGCCTCCATTATGCAGTGTGACGCCCCGCCAGATTTCATCATCCAGTTTTTTGGAAACGGAATGGCGCGGGAGCGCGGGATCGCGACGCCATGCGGCACATCAGGGGACTAATCGCTGATTGGCGCCAGAATCGTGGAGGCAATTGGTGCCAAAAGTACTATACCGGCGCATGCAGTCCACATCTCCGGCGCCAGCGGGCGGCCTCTTCGCAGTGCTACTCACCATAGTGGCCGGTGCCTCCGCCAGCCGTCTGCCATGCCGGATTCAGCGCCGGTGCCGCTTTCGGGTCTCCTACCCGCGATCTCATCAACGCGCACCCCTGAGATCTCCTCCCCCCCAACCCCCTTGCAGCCCATCAAGCATCCGGAGAAGCACAGCGGGCGGTCAGCATCTCAAGTGTGTGGCTGCTCGTGTCATACCGCCGGCGCAGCTTGGCCCGAGGCCTGCTGGCACACGCCCCCCGCCGGCGGAGACGCTTCAGGATGTCAGTCAGGTCTTGGGCGCGGCACTCTGGGCTTCGGAGGCACCTGGAAGTGGCGGCTCTCGTTGACCGAGAAGAAGAGCATGATGTTGTCACACGTCGCGAAGGCATCATTCAGCTTGGCCTCGTTGACGCGGTTGGTGGCCCACACTCCGCTCTTCACCGACATCTCCAGATTCTCCCAGTTGCTGCTCTTGATCAGGAAGTACCTCGTCGCGCCTGGAGGGGGGTCCTCGGATGTGGACTGGGCGGCCGAGGGCATTCTATCTGCGCCGCCCTCCGCCGCGGCAGTTGCCACCAGGTGCCCCCCTCCTACTGCTCCCTCGCGGAATGTGGCCGTCTCTGCCCCAAGCCCCGCAGGATCCAAGCACTGTCCTTATCAAGATTCTGGCTTCTCGGGAGGGAGTCATGCTCGGAAGTCATCCTCGGAAGTCATGCTCGGGAGGAAGTCATGCTCGGGAGGAAGTCATGCTCGGGAGGGAGTCATGCTCGGGAGGAAGTCATGCTCGGGAGGGAGTCATGCTCGGAAGTCATGCTCGGGAGTAAGTCATGGTTGGAAGTCATGCTCGGTAGTCGAGCACAGAGCCATTCTCAACATCACAACAGAGAGAGTCGGACACCGGTATTCGGCCACCCTCGATCAGTGGAGCTCGAGCCACCGCAAAGGAGCTGGCAAGAGTGAGCGCCTTGGAGACGGAGGGGAGGGGGGCCGGGGGTGGCATAAAGGTGTATGCCGCAGTCAGTAATTCTGCACCATCGCTTGAGGCAGAGAGGGCGCCTGTGTGGTCCTGTTGGGGGTCGACATTCTGGTACCTGGGTTGGGGCAGGGGCAGCATACGGGTCTGTTGGGGTTCGGCAATTCTGCACATCCGGCTTGGGGCAGGGGGCAGCATACGGGTCTGGTGGGGGTTCGGCAATTCTGCACATCCGGCTTGGGGCAGGGGGGCAGCATACGGGTCTGTTGGGGTTCGGCAATTCTGCACATCCGTCTTGGGGCAGGGGGGCAGCATGCGGGTCTGTTGGGGGTCGGTGATTCTGCACATCCGGCTTGGGGAGCAGGGGGCAGCATCTGGAGATCTGTTGAGGTTCCGGCAATTCTGCACATCCGACTTAGGGCAGGGGCAGCATACGGGTCTGTTGGGGGTTCGGCAATTCTGCACATCCGGCAGGGCAGGGGGCAGCACGTGTCTGTTGGGGGTCGGGGATTCTGCGCACCTGGCTTGGGGCAGGGGGCAGCATACGGTCTGACTGAGGACTCAAACCTAATTCTGCCCGACCCAGGCAGGGGGCAGCATACGGGTCTGTTGGGGGTCGGCAATTCTGCATCCGGCTTAGGGCAGGGGGGCAGCATACGGGTCTGTTGGGGGGTCGGTGATTCTGCGCACCTGGCTTGGGCCACTGCTGCGGGACTGCGGCGGTGGTGAACTCTGTGCTGTCGACAGTGGGCTGGGCGTACGTAGCCTGAGCACCTCCCTGCATGGGTAGCTCTCCACAGCTCTTCGTCCTTAAGCAGCATTTCTCTCTCCCTATCTCTCTGTCATGCTTCGACCGGGGAAACCTCTCTTTTAACATTATTATCAAGGAATCGCAGGCTCCTTCAAATATGACAGCTCCACTGCCATGTACCCCAGCCAGGAATGACCACCTCCAGCATACACCTTGAAATATGACAGCTCCGCTGCCATGTACCCCAGCCAGGGATGA
>LGRX02027253.1:0-65202 GCA_001247695.2 Cymbomonas tetramitiformis
CTGGACCACACCTCGTTCTTTAATGTGCCATGCGCGGTTCACCCAAAACACCGCACATGCATGGCGCGTGACTGGATGCGCCTCGTTCTTTAATTTGCCATGCGCGAGTTCTCCCCAAAACACCGCATGCGCCAGCGCGTGACTGGACCACACCTCGTTCTTTAAAATGCCATGCGCGGTTGCCAAAACACGCTTCACACATGCATGGCGCGTGACTGGACCACACCTGGATTTCTTTTAATTTGCCATGCGCGGTTCTCCCAAACACCAGCACATGCATGGCGGCAGTGACTGGGCACTGGACCACACCTCGTTCTTTAATGTGCCATGCGCGGTTCTCCCAAAACACCGCACATGCATGGCGAGTGACTGGACCACACCGAGTGACTGGACCACACCTCGTTCTTTAATTTGCCATGCGCGGTTCTCCCCAAAACACCGCACATGCATGGCGCGTGACTGGACCACACCTCGTTCTTTAATGTGCCATGCGCGGTTCTCCCCAAAACACCGCACATGCATGGCGCGTGCGCCGTTTCCTTACACTTCCTTGAGCCAGGTCTTGAAGCTCTCCTGGTCTCCCCCAACGATTTCATGTGTGCCTTTGGTGCCACTTTTGGAATCTCGGGGCCACATCATCACAACCAAACGCTGCACCCATTTCGATGACACCAGAGAGTTGTACGCTCCTCCTCTACAGAACACGGAGTGAATTCTGCTGGGTAATCAGGATTGCAGAACGGCGTGCTGTACGGGGTGTTCAATAATTATATATTGTGTGCGTCACAGGCAGTGGCATTCGTGCTGTACGGGGGATTCAGTAATTATATATTGTGTGCGTCACAGGCAGTGGCATTCGTGCTGTACGGGGTGTTCAGTAATTATTTATTGTGTGCGTCACAGGCAGTGGCATTCGTGCTGTAAAGGGTGTTCAGTAATTATTTATTTTGTGCGTCACAGGCAGGGGCATTTGTGCTGTACGGGAGGTTCAGTAATTATTTATTTTGTGCATCACAGGCAGTGGCATTTGTGCTGTACGGGGTGTTCATCAACATTCAAAAGCTGAACAAGGCCCTCACGGGGCTGTTCATGATCGGTTTCATGGCGGTCACTAATCCTGTCGCGCGCCTCAAGAAAGCCGGCTCCGTTGTCTCCAGGAGTTTTAGCGAGATGATTGACAGCACGGCCTCGGAGCAGTCGGCTGGCAGTGCCCGGAGGATGTGGAGGGCGATGCTGTGCGGTTGCTTACTGCTGCCAATTATCTGCGGCCTCAGGCTCATTCCTAAGCGTGTGTTTGGCAACAGTAAGGATGCTACGGCACACTGCTTGATCATGTTGCTGTGGATCGTGTGCCTCTGGGTTCTGATGACATATGGTGTGCCTTCTACCGTCATGCTTTATGTGGCACTCTAATAATCTTGAACTGATCCTCATCTTCTGTTCGCCATCGATTGGCATGCATAGGGATGACTGAGGTTGCGCATGACGAGCGGGGAATATAGCAGGCGGGGGACGATTCAGGCGATGAGCGGAGAATGAAGGGCGGTGGGTGACACTGTCGGTGAACAGGGGGGGAGGGCGGAAGATGATAGCGAAGGTGGACGGGGGGAGGGGGAGGGCGGAAGATGATAGCAAAGGTGGACGGGGAGGACGGAGGGCGGTGGGGAACACTGCCACTGATGGTGAACGGGAAGGATGGAGAGCAGTGTGTGGCGCTGACACAAACACTGGCACTGACACCGACACTGGCACGGGCACGGGCGCTGGCGCTGCTCATAGGCGGGGAGGGCGGAGGTTGGGTGATGACACTGCCTGCAATGAAATGGTGTTTGATGCACCCTTCGAAAGTATGACTCTTTTAAATAACTGAAGCAGCTTGTGGTTGGAGAGGGGGTGGCTTGGATTTCAGGCACACTACTTAACAGCATCATGGGCTCTGAGGCAGCTCCGACGGTGGTCCAGGCATGGGGTTGGGGGGTATTTTTTGAGCAATTTGGTGAGGAGGGATTGCGGATAATAATCATGAGGGTGGGAGTTGCCTGGATGACTTCCATGGTGCAGCAAACAGTTATGACTACTGCAGACAACAACCAAGAATTAGATATGGACATGGACATGGACATGGACGTTTGAGTTAGTTGCATGCACTGTCAGCGTATTCTGGGGATTGTAAGAGAGGAAGGGGATAGCGGTGCATTTCGCTTTTTTGAACGGTGTGTGCAGATTGCCAGTTGTATCGCCGATGTAGCGCTTGAGTCTTGAATTAAAATACTGTATCGAGGCTTGGCAAAGAAACGAAAGAAATATAGAACAGAATAAGATAGGGATTGGATAGGAGTAGATCTGTAACAAGATGCACGGCCTGGTAATTATAAGGGCCATAGTAAAAATACTTTGTGTGAATGTAAGATTTGAAGAGTCATGCTCAGAATATTTTGCGTGTATGTAAGAGCTATGTATGCACACGCACCATGTGCGCAAAAGATTGCGTGTGTTTAAAACAGTGATATTGTCATTTCTCTTTTGCTCGAATCCTCATTTGCCAAAGGCAGGCACTGTAATACAATAATAATAATAATAATAGTACATTTACGCTAGCAAAGGGGACAAAGTCCTGAGAGTGCAGTATCCCTGCAAAGCAGGCTAGTGAAAACACCAGGGGCTACTCCCTCTGCTACAACGCGCCCACAAAAAGGGGCTCAGCCCGCTTGTCAGCGGGGTGCCATCTAGAGAAAAAGCAAAGTGCTAAAAAAACTCTAGAAGATGGAGAAGCAGTCATGGCCGGGTGAGTGGAGGGGTGGCTGATTCTGAATGGTGGGGAAGGAAGTCGAAGAATTCAGGGGGTTTTTGGAGACGTTGAGAAAGGTGGGGGTGGGCGGGGACGGGGGGAGGGTGGGGGGGGGGAGGGGGGGGACGGCCCCTCCCCTTGGGGTCTCGTTGGGGGCCGGGAGTTTACACTCCCAGCTCCCAACCCATCCAATATTGCAAGTCTTTGAAAATTATTGCAAAAGAGTTTGAAGGAAATCGTTTGACGGTTGAACGGCTTCTGTTTCTGACATGGTTTCATTGCTTGGGATGTCAACTGTGTGTGGGTCAGTGTTTAAGGTGGTGGTTGTGCTTAATTTAAACATGTCTCGTCTATTTTTGGTGTGTTGCCTGCAAACTCTTGAGAGTTTTTTGAGAAGTGGTTTAATCTTACCACGGGGGACACCTATCGTGTTGAGAACGGAACCAAAAAGAGGGGGGAGGTATCCCATGATTGTAAGAGCTTTGGGTCATTTCACGGTGCTCATGAAGGTCTTTGAATTTGCATTGGTGATTGTCGTGTCGTAGTGGCCACCATAATAGGACTCATTATCACTCTGACAGTAAGGAGGGTCTTGAGTAGGCCATGGACGGAGTGAAAAGGGAAGTACTTCGTCCCTTTCGTTCATAACTTCTTTCCAAATATCAGTGCTAACTCCTGTGTATTCAAGTCTCTTCTTCGTGACCTTAGACTTGGGAAGGACGTTGAGAAACCATCTGGCAATATTTTTCTGCGTAGACCTCCAGTCAAAGGCTGGTTGGATGTCACTGGGTGCGCTGTCTATGGCTATAATTACAACATCCGAAAAGTCATCCTTATAGCACCCACCACCTGGGAGAACGTAGGGGTCATCACCCGTCCAATAACCATGTGGGATGAATGGGATAGTGTTATGCGGGAATCTGAAGACAAGTTTAAAGCCTTTATCAAACCATCTTTTTTGCTTTTTGGGGGACAACGGAAGAATCCATGTTCCTGAAAATCCAGAGACAGTGTTCGCCGCTTTATGGCCCATTTCCAAGGTGGTCATAACCGCCGAAGATTTCCCCTTTTCTTTCCCATCGAAAGGGGGGTTTCCATAAACGATTCTGCCAATGCCTGTTATCGGGTCCACATAGGCATCCCAGGCGAGACCGTAATACATTTCATTAAATGATTTTGTACAGTGTTTGAAATTGCATTTTGTGCTTTTTAAATGCTTTCTAAATTCAAGTTTGATGAGATGTCCAGACTGTCCGTGTGCGAGTCGCCAAAAGGAAAGAGTCCTCTGGGTCGGGAGCGGTGGGAAGAGCAAAAGGAACAGAGTTGAACAGGCGTGTCGCTTCGTGGCTACTTGTACATCCTGTTTGTGTCACGGAGCTACGTACATGTGTCATTCGGCTCAACTGCAGGCATTCTACACATTTGGGGAGTTTGGGAGTTTTGGGAGTTGGGGAGTTTTACAATGGGAGGCCCTAAAAAATAGAATTTTTTACCGAATCTAGGGTTTAAGATTTTCCCGAGTTGAATGTAACTTTATTTGAATTTCCGGCAGTTTTAGGGTTTAAGAAATATTCTTGAATTTTACCAAAAAAAACATCTTTTCCAGCCTGAATTAAGGAAGGTTTTTGGGGATTTTTGTGTTAAGAAAACATAAATTTTCAATTGAACTTGTACAATATTTGACGCATTTTTAAGCTTAATTTTTTTTTTCGAAAATCGATAGCAAAATGATACTTTTTACGTCTGCTTTCATGAAATATTTTTTGGGGGGTTCATCGATGAACCAATATTATTTTTTCTAGTTTTATATGATTTTCAGGCCTTTTTGGGGTTTTTCAAAAATTTGAAATTTTTTGAAAAAACCCCATATTTTTTTACACTTTCAGGAATATCTTTGGTTGGCTTTGTCCCTATTTTTTTGGGTTTGCCCCGTTTTTTTTTTCTTATTTCAGGCATAAAACAGCCGACAACCGCTAGGTCACCAACTCGAGTTTACGACGCGCGCCCGGACTTCTCTTAAATACCGAAGACACACGGACAGAAAAAATTAAACACGCAAACACTTAAACACGCACTTTGTGGCAATTTCGCTAAGAAATGTCCGACGAACAGCCAGCGGTGGTTGAGGTGTACCCAGAGGTAATTAATGTGCTTTGGATGCGTGCGTGTTTACAAGCGGAAGCGGACTATGTTGAGTTTTACAGCACGAGAATACAGTTTAACACCTGGAACTGGTTACAAGTATGGCCGCTGTACATCCACGGCCGCACAACAACCGAAAGAATAGGTGTGAGGCACTTGGTATACTGGTACGAGATCGGCTGGCACTACGACGAATATCCACCATGGCAGTGGCAACCGTGGTATAACACTCGCGGCTACGGCATTCTTACGTACGAAGCCTTAACCGAGCTGAGCAGTGACTTGCTGCGGGATGATGACGGAAGGTGTCCGTTTTGTTTTCGCAGCTTTAGAATATGCAGCTTAGCTAGAAGGTTTTATTTGGACGCTTGTACTATTGACTAGATTAGAACGCTGTTCACGTAAAATATAAAGCTTCAAATCAATATTCAAAGCAAAGTTACCGGCGCGCATGTTTTGCCTCCAGAGTTTAACACGACTTCACCATTTCTTGTGCCCTTCGCCCCATCGCCTACTCGTCTTCGTGCATTGACCAACTACGTTCTCCATTGGTATTTCACGTGCTTTCGCGGACCACTACTAACCACAAGTCCCGGTGGCCGGCCCCCCAGTTCGGTTCAAAACATACTTCTTTCCCCGCCAAGATCCCTAACTAACTTTCACATTATCCCTGGACACTCGGTCGCATATTTCCCAACGTGTGGTACCTGTGGAAAAACAATCACGTTAGTCCAAAGCCCAACAAACCGTGCCAATGCAAACAACAATGTCGCTTTCGTACCTGAGTTACTGCTCTTGAAAGGTCAAGGCCCCAGCTCCAAGCCGTTGTTCCCTAGTTAGTGACAACCCATGTGCCACAACCAGGTCCGTAGGTGAAGGCGGTACATCACAGTAGTTAGGCAATACCGTAGCGCAACACTGGTGGAGAAGACAGAATTGAAACTTGTGCTTTACCCACTGACCATTCACCTTGCGCCGACCCATGACCACCACCCTTGGGCCATCCTTTGAAAGGATGGGCTGGGATTGCTTGTGGGTCTTCGCTGTCACGCAACCCTTGCGGGACTCGGAGGCCGCGCAACTTGCTTTCCTACCGGTACCGGGCACCACCATCCATTGCCCGTAGGCCAGTTCCTCACTCCCGACACGATCGCCGGTGGTGAGGCGGGATCCCAGCGCCGTTAAGATGTCGTCGATCTCCTCCGTGGTAAACCCCGATTGCACGTAAAATGCATGTCCAGGTTTGAACCCCGCGCGGAATAGGAGGGTGGACAGGCACAAGCAAAGCTTCACCGAAGTCGACCTTCCCACGCGAGTCATCGTTTGGCGCCATGAGTAGCATGAGCAGCTGATGCGTTGTTGCGCCGCCCGGGCCAGATGACCAAATATCACCCGCGAGGGTTCACCTCGACCAGAGGACAAGGTGTAACTGCGGTCCAGGAAGCCGTCGTGTCTTCCACGTGCAGTTAAACGGACGGTCGGTTGGCCAACCTGTATCACTTTCATGCGCTTGTCCGACTGCAAGAACATGCGAGCCAACATTTGCGCGTGGCCTTTCGTGGTGCTTGTCTGGTACCGCACCTCGTCCAAAGACCCGACGGACACGCGGCGAGTGTCGACGTAGCGATGTTCGGAATGAAAGTGCACCGCGGTCTCCAAATATTCGGCACCACGAGAGCCTCGTCCACCTCTTGGGAAGACTGCCAAACGTAACGGGCGGCCGGGTCCTCGGTGTTTGGGTCGAACTACCATTGGAACTCGAAAGGGTTCTCGAGGCATGCCCGCACCAACTTGATGGCCGGAGTCGGCGTTTCAGGCTCGTCGATCGTCACCCTAGTCTTAGTCCTCTTCCCCATCGATCGGACTTGGTTTGGTCGGTGATTGCGTGTCTCCGTCGTCACTGGACCAGGAGTGACATATATTTCACGCACCTCCTCAAGGACGTCGTACGCAGTGTGACGTGCGCGTTGCATGGCGGTGTACACCCTTCGCCGCTCATCGTACAAGGTGTTCGTGCGGGAGTCCCGCTGGCTGTGGCCACCTTCTCCTACGTGCTCCAACCAGGCGGATTGGGTGATGTACGTCACGTTCTCCAGGTGCAAGAACTCGGAGGCCGGCAGATTCGCGCCGATCAGTTTGCCGTCCTTGGAGAAGAGTTGCTCCGCCGGGTTAGCCCCTTTGCTTTGTGTGAAAAGCTGCAGGGTGCGTTCGCCTTCACCTTCGTAAAATAAAACGAGCGAAGACAAAGAGGATTGCACGCTCTTGCTCTCTTGCTCCTTGATGAAGTCGAAGAGGCGCGCACGTGCGTCCATCACACGTCTGGGGGCTTGCGCTTCGTACCACCGTGTGAACAGTGTCCGGAACTGGGCCTCCTCGAAACTCTTGTCCAAACACCGAGCGTGTATCCCCATGTTCGCAACGAGGTGCAAGTCACAGCCTTTCTCCAACGAGTTGCCCGCCTCGTCCCGCGTCATGTACTTCTTTCGGTCCTCCATGCGCATGAACTTGTTGTAGTTCAAGCGGATGCCGATCCAGCCTCCGCCACCCGCGTCACGGACGAAACCGACGGGACGAAAGCAGATCTCACCTTTTGGGTTGGTCTTTTATACCCAAACCTCCTTGTCTCGATATTTCGCGAAGTCGGCGTCCTCCATGGCCACCGTCCGGCAAGCGTAGTCGATGCCTTGCCACATCTTCTCCTCATCCACACCGCGTTCACCCGCCGGCAGCACGAAGGTTGCTAGTTTTATCAACCCAATTCCGGGCACGACCGTTGCAACCTTCTCGACAACGCGACCGTTAATGCAGCTGTGGCCACCATCAGAACATGCGTAGCAACCGATGAACGGAGGCTTACCGAGAATGCGGTCCATCAACAGCATGATCTTCGCGGGGGACCACGGCAAGTCCAGGCAGGGGGCACATGAACCAGTTCAGAGGGGCGGTGTCGAAAAGAAGAGTACGGTATCCCTTTGAGTCCAGGATCCGTTTCATTTCCTTGACCTCGTCATCAGCAGCACGCTCGGGGGCACGTTGAGTCGCACGGTGTTCTTTCATCACGTCGCGGACGGCGCGAGCGTCTTGCATTTCGCGGGCCACCTAAAATGGAACCATGCATTAAGAATAACATGTCCCCGACTTATAACGGAAAGGTAACACAAAAATAGGGCGATACCTTGTACACGTCGATGGGAGAGCCGTCCGGAGAGGAAAGCATCTTCTCGAAGGCAACCGTTGTGGCGGAGTTCTTCAGCTTCTCGGAAGTGAAGCGACCACCGAAAACGGAAGGGCTTCTTTGATGGCGTCTTGGGTTTCTTTGGAAACAACGGCCTTCCCCTTTTTATCCATGGGTTGGCAGGCATGGGTGCCTTCGTGTTTAAAGAGCAGTAGGTGGCCTTCGGCTGCGGGAAGGTCGATGCGGACCAAAGTAGCCCGGGCACCACAGGTAATAATTTCCATGGGTTCTTGACACTTTTTGCATGGAGGGCCTTCAATCTGAAAGAAGAAAAGAAAAGCGTAAGGTCCTACTGGAAAAGTGGGGAAAGGGTACGGGAAAACCTTGGGATTGCAATACCTCAACGCCGAGGAAAGCAGAAGCGGAGCGTTTGCCACGTCGTTGAGAACTTGTCTGGACGAACTCTTTGTCGTGGGTTTTAAAGAAAGAGCACTCCGTATTCCTGCAAAGTTTTTATCCAAGGCAGTTTTGAAGTCGAACCTGAGAGTTGCAGTCCTTGACAGCATCTTGTCGGGTTACCTCCGCCCAAGTTGTGGCGCAGGCGTGGGACCAAGAACGGTTCGTGACATGGAAGTCAAGTTTGTTCAGCGGTAGACCGCCCTTCCCGGTTGGTTTAGGAAGAGGTGAGGACATGTGGTGACCAAAAGTGACATTGCCATCGACGTCGAAGGGGACCTTGTTCACACGTTTGCAATCTGCGGGCCACTTAAAAGAAGAGGCGCGACTGGAAGTCGAGTCGGACTTGGAAAGGTTTGTCGAAGCGACGGACTCCGTGGGCTTGGGCTTCGTGTTTGGTGAGAACCGGGGAGTCTTGCACTCGCCGGTGTAAACAATGTCTTCTTCATCGTCACGGTCATCGCTTTCGCTGTCGCTTACCAAGATTGGCATGTTGTCGTCGGTAGGAGTACCGTACACATTGTGCAAGAAGCCAGAGTGAACGGGAAACAGGTCCAAAGAGCAAGCAACGGAGTCATCGAACTCGGAGGTGACGGAAAGATCTTCTTTCTTGTCAAGACTAAAAATATTGCAAAGTGTGTCGCTAGTCACAAAAGGGTCTCCAAGATGCCAAACAATGGGAATTTCACGAACGACATCCCCGGTTTCAAGGCAGCGAAAAGTAACAAATTGAGTGGACATGGCATTAGCCTTAGGAAGTCGGTAAAAAAAATGCACTCCCAAAGAGAAAGTGTCGAGTCGAGGGGAGGCCTTAAAAAACTCTAGTCGTGGCGACGCCAAAATAAAATCGAGTCGAGGCGACGGCTGGAAAATTTGCGAGTCGAGTCGAGAACGACACCGACCAAACGAGTCTATAGCTGTGTCGGAAAGAGCAGGCGAAGGAAGCAATCGAGTCGAGTGTCGAGTCGAGGCGAAACCTTGAAAATATTCGACTCGAGGAGACGCTTTGAAAATTTGGAAAAAAAATATCGAGGCGAAAATTATCGAGTCGAGAACGACACTGACCAAAGGAGTCGACGTGTGTCGGAAAGAGAAGTCGAAGAAAACCTGAAGACAGTTGAGAGCTAGTAAAGAACTCAAGCCGCCAAAGAAAAAGCGCAAAGATTTAAAGTCAAAAGAAACAAGCAAACATGCCTCCAAAGAAAGGAAGCACGAAGAAGTCCGGGGATGCCAACACCGAAAGATTGGTATACGCTGACGTCATGGAGCAACGCTTTGTTGAGCAGAAGATGCTTAAACTCGCTGACTGCTCTTTTAGCGACAACCCAAGAGGCCACAACCACAACGGTCTCAACGTGGAGAAGTCCGTTGAGAAAAACGGCATCGACCTTTCCCAAACCATGATCTGGCGCCGCGCCAAAAAAGGAGATCCGAAGGCCCACGGGTAAGTTTCACTAAACCTTCTTCAAGAACTGCGCTGACAAAAGGTAGAGGAGACAAGTGTAGAAAAGAGTTCATCGATGAACGCTTTTTAAAAAAACACTGCTGAGGAAACAAGTTTCTTGACCGGTTTAAAGAAAAGTGTTCATCGATGAACGCTTTCTTTATTTTGTTGCTGAAGCTTGAGTTTTTTAAACTGTTTTTAAGAAAAGCGTTCATCGCTGAGCGCTTTTCTTAGTTTTCCTTGTATTTTTCTTAAAACTTTGCGCTTTGGAGTTGCAAAAGCTGCGATATTTCTGTGTGATTCAGCTTTTTTCTCAGGAAAAAAATAGGGAAAGCAAGGAAAGCGCTCATCGATGAACGCTTTTCTTAAAAACAGTTTAAAAAACTCAAGCTTCAGCAACAAAATAAAGAAAGAGTTCATCGATGAACGCTTTTCTTTAAACAGGTCAAAACACTTGTTTCTTTAGCAGTGTTTTTTAAAAAGCGTTCATCGATGAACGCTTTTCTACACTTCAGCAAAAAAAGGTTAGTGCTTGAACTCTTCTTGGTTTTGCATGGTGACTTTCTTGTTGTTTATTTGCTGTTCATGCTGCAGGTCTACTGACTCCCTTCAGGACTCCTGCTCGCACGAAGAACATGCGGTGTCCGAGCGAGTTTTGCTTGTAGATGATGAATCCTCAGAAGATGAGGAAGATTCTTGCAGCAAGAACCGTGTTCCCTTTGGCTGGTATAATGTTCCAGATGTGGCAGTAGCTAAGAGAAGACTCAAGAATAAAAAAAGACGCTGAGCGCAACGCAAAAAGACGTGGGATGCAATGTCCTCTGTGGATGCTAGACAGTCAGTGGTAGCTTAAGCTAAAGTAAACACTTTATATATTTTTTATAAATAGTTTCTCTAACCCTTGAACCGTGTTCTTTGTCGTTTTAAATGGCGTGCTGTGTTTGTTTCTGTTTTCAGTAAGAGTTGTATTCGGTTTGGCTTGACTCGCTTTGGCTTTCCGCCAATTCTACAATTCCCTTTACTTCCTTTGGGCGTTCATCGGTTTGAGTGCAGCCGCCTCATCCAACTTCCTTGCCCGACTTCGCGTGGTTCCTACCGTCTGTGACTGGTTTTACGTGATCTCCCTCGGCCAAACTTCCTTTGTTTACTTCCTTCATTCTGGCCGCCTACTTCCTTCCAGCAATGTCCCAACAACGCCAATCCAGCCTCGCAGAGGCGCTTCGGTCAGCACGTCGTGGTAATGGTTCTTCCCCAAACTCCACTGGGGATGGTACTGCGACACCGGGTTCCCCCTTCCCCGCGGCAGAGGCGGGTTGTCTCTACCGCGTCACTACGATCGCGTCCTTCCTCCTTACGTCCTTCGCCCACGCCATTCGTGTTTTTCAACGACCCGTCGGTTTTGCTGTCCACCCCTGTCGAGGAGGGCAGGGAAGATGAGTACTTGGAGCAGCTTGCGTACGCCTTCACTTACTCTACCGACATCGTGACCATTTTACGTCCTGGTGGCTTCGACCCCAAAAAGGGGTATACCCTCGATGGCGATTCTGTTGAAACGGACTTTGCGGCTCTGCTTGCTGCATTCCGCCATGTCCTGTTCCCTATTTCCTTCCCCGAGTTTTCCAAGCTTCTTGACCTCGAACACGACTACGATTTTTATCACGTGGTTTTGAACGAGATCATCTTCACCATCCTTCCAGTGGTTCTTCGTGGTACTGCCTTGGGCCTCTACTCCGAAGTCGCACGTTCCCATCCTGGCGACGGCCGCTATATCCTGCAGCGGTTACGGTACGAAGTCGAGGGCATCCCGGACTCCGACACCGACCGCTACTGGGTGAAGATGCGCGCCACCATCCTCAACGAGCGCGAGGACCCTGCACCCCAGCTCACCGCCATCCGCACCCTTGGTGACAAACATGCCCGCGTCAACCAGGAGTACAGCGAGGCCAAGCGCGTCAAGGACCTGTGGCACGTCCTCGCTGACTCCGCCAAGCAGACGCCTTTCGTCACCCCCCTTTACATCAACGTCATTCGTGAGCTTCGCGCTGGTACGCCTTTCTCTTTTTCCACGCTGTGCCTTCGCATTCGCACAGTGTGGAAGGAGGAGCTGTCCTTCGCCACCCCCGCCGACAATCCCTCGTCTGGTGGTGGTGGTGGCCGGACGAAGACCCCGGCCTTCCACTCCGTGACCGTCGGCCGCAACCCAGCCCACTCCATCGAGTGCACTGGTGAGTGGCGGGTGGAACCCCCCAGCTCGCCGCTGAAGAGATGGAAGGGTGTCGGGTTTCCCTGCCTCGTGTGCTTTCGGCTTTTTTGGGGGCTCACCGACCCGCATCCCGACACCAAGGGGCTTTGCCCCTACACCTGTGCTGCAACATTTGCGCCAATTCGTGCTCCAGCCTCCGCCCCGCCTGCGGGCAATCGCCCGACGCCGCAAGCCTTCGCGGCGGCTATGGCATCCGCGCGGGCGGCTGGTGGTGCTGCTGCGCACTCTGTGGTGGTGCGCGATGAGGAGACCGTCGTCCCCGCACCGCCGGACTCTGCACCGGCCGCGTCGGCCATGAGGTTCAATGCTCCTGCCGCTGACGATTCCCTGCCGCTCGATCACGCTCTTCCGGCCTCCGGCGGAGATGTTTCCGAGCCGCTTGCGACACCGCATCCCGCTGCCGCAGCTGAGCATTCTTCCAGCCTGGGCTTCGCGACTACGTCGGAGCCGGTTGCCCTTTACCCTTTCATCGACGACACCGAGGAATGGCCGGCCTTACGCTCAACACCGTGGATTCCACCAACGATCGGCACTCCGACTGACCGCCCAGAGGCGGCAGACCAAAATTGAACCTGAGCTCATGCCGCTTACAGAGTAGCCCTGCAGTTTGTTGCCTGTTGGCTGAACCGCATGCTTCCTTTACCTCTGACTAGAGTAACATTGGGTTTAGGTTTTAGGGTTTCCTTGCTCTGGGATGGCCACTCACACCTTCGGGGTGAGGTGGTGTCACGGAGAAGCTGATCTGCCCCCTCCACTGTATGGGGGCCTGCTTCCCTTTGTGTCACCCCTCACTGTGTGTGGCGTGTGTCACTTGTCACAGTGCACCGTCACGTTAGCCTTCCCCGTTTAGACACTCCGTATGTCTGTCTAGCCAGTTAATGCTATACCGTTCCGAGCACCCAGCACTGTGCATTTTCTGACTGCTTTGTGTACATATATATCTTATATATATCCACCGATTTCACCGTTTCTATAAAACTGATACTTTCTAAAAAAGCCAACCTCCCTCCTCCCACCTCCCTTTTTTTTATATTTTTTGTTGAAAAATGAAAAAAAATACATACAGATATTGTAATTTAAGGCTGCGCCGTTCCTTATAGCACGCCCATATTTAACACATAAGACATATTCAAATTCCACAGCGGTCCCGCGCACCGGCACCGGCGGCGGCGCGGTAGCCGCCACTATGACACATTATGACGTAATTCTGACATAATTCTGACATAATTTTGTCAAACCTAAACCCTAAACCTTGAATGCACCCAAAAATTTGGGGGGCCACGATAGGGGGGCCTCCACGGCCGATTAAAGCGGTCAAAACTAATTTTCAGACCCCCTTGACGACCCTGACAGACCCCCACTGACACCCCTGTCATAATTTAATATCAGATATGACAGATAGTCAAAGTTAGTCATAGTTAACCAATGATAGTTAAACATTAGAGTACTGTACAGTATCGACCGATCGAGATCGTCTCCCATCGCATCGCATACGATACTGATACTCACACTGCATACTCATACTCGTCCGTGTCTGTCGTGTGACATCCTCCTCCCGTCCGTCGCGTGTCCCGCGCCGGGCTCTCGGCGTATTGCTATTCGAAATTTCAATTTGCCCGTTATCAGAGCTCATAAAATCAGCAACAGTTTCGAAACCCTTTGGTTTTTTTGAACTCTTCAGCGCATCCTCTGAATGAAAAGCAACCATGTATGTTGAAGAAATATGCATCGAAGGATTCAAGTCGTATGCACAGAGGACAGTCGTTCCTAACTTTGATAAGCGCTTCAATGCTATAACTGGTCTGAATGGGAGCGGAAAGTCCAACATCTTAGACTCAATCTGCTTCGTTCTTGGAATCACCAACCTTTCGCAGGTGGGAACACGTTAGCGCGTTTCATAAAGACTTGACTGAAAATTTGCTACTTGTGGTGAGAACTTGGAAAAAAGATACAAATCAAGTAATGACATCTATTGGTGCACTCGGCACGTTTGGTTGATTCGCTCGCAGGTACGCGCGAGTAACCTGCAAGAGCTGGTGTACAAGCAAGGCCAGGCTGGCGTCACGAAAGCCAGTGTTTCAATTACTTTCAACAACAGCGACCCAGAAAGCAGCCCTCAAGGTTATGAGAGCCATGAGAAGCTCACTGTAACTCGGCAGGTACTCCAAAAGTGTCTTCGTTGAGCCCCCCCTTGGAAAATTGTACCCGCCCAGTTTGTTTATAAAATACCCAAGTGAAAACAATGACACTTTCCCGCGTTGCTGGTGTCCGCAGATTGTCATCGGAGGTCGGAACAAGTACTTGATTAACGGTCATGTCGCTCAGCCTAAGTGCGTCACTCAGGGCCATCACTGTTGTTGAAACTTTTTGCCCCTCAACCCCAGGACAAAAAACTTAGCTTATGGTGTGCGGTTGAGTGGACAGTCGCGTTCAAGACTTGTTCCACTCAGTGCAGTTGAACGTGAACAATCCTCATTTTCTCATCATGCAAGGCCGCATCACCAAAGTCCTTAACATGAAGCCTCCCGAGATTCTCTCCATGCTTGAGGAGGTTCGCTTTTCTCTACAAGTCTTGGTCTTTCAATAACACTATCTATTCAGTCCGATTTCTGCAACTGCTGCTTAGCTTGCAACAGCCCAATTGAAACTTGGCGCGACCATTTGGACGCAGGCGTCCGGTACACGCATGTACGAAACAAAGCGAGCCAACGCGTTGAAAACTCTCGAAAAGAAAGAGTTGAAAGTCACCGAAATCAACAAGGTTTGCTCTCTCTTTGAAAATGCGGCACCTTATGCTTATCGAGCTTGAATCGCAAGATTGCGGTCTTAGCACAGGACGGGCAAAGGTCAAGTCGATAGGTTTTCCGGGACCTTTCGGTTTGTCGCCGGTTAACCTGCCGGAAGTGTGTCTGTGCCACAGTGAAAGGCCTTTATTCACGTGGGTTTTACCCTGGCCCTATCCTGTACAGAGAAGTTCAAGGTGGCCTGCTGCGCAGGTCTCTTACTCCAAAGCGTGCTGGGGCCTTTCTCCGCCGTGTTCCCACAAAACTGATGCATTCCTTTCTCATTCTCTGCCACTTGCAACCTTGGAGTTCAGGTGCTTGAAGAGGACATCTTACCGGCTTTGGAACGACTAAAGAAAGAACGCGGGGAGTATATGGAGGTAATTTTGAGTTCTGTTAAGATGCTCTGTCGGTTGGTCGCAAGTCCTTCAAGCAGCACACCTTTGAAACTTCGTCTTCTTTATTGACCCTGCTTATTTGGCCTCACCTTATAGAGTCGCAAGTTCAAGTCGGCTGAAAGCTTGGCGGGTTATTTCGCGCTCATTCCACAGTGGCAAACGGCGAACGACCAGCTCGACCGCTTGAGACGCTTCTGCATCGCTTATGAATACATTCAAGCACAAAAGGTGCAGGAAGAATCGAACGGTGACACGGCGAAGATTCAGGTAGTGTGCCCCTTTTGTGCCTCTCGACAGGTATTTTTCCTTTGCAATAAGTTGCGGTGATGGGTGCATTCTTCCGCATGCTCGGAGTATGATAAATTAGTCGAGGGTCCTCAAGTCCGGCAAGCTGAGAGCTTAGTGAACATGACAGGGGAAGATCGACGAGGGCAAAGCAACAACTACAGAGTTGGAGGAGGAGGTTAAGGAGATCGAGAACAATATTGAGAAGTTGACGAAGGTGGGGTTCCTACGGTTTGTCCATATCGGGTTGTTACTGGCCTTTGTCTCCAGCTAGCCACGTTTTGCACTCGTCTATCGGCAGCGCCAAGCCGTTAAGAATATCATATTGCAGGCACTTCCTCTGTTCATAGCGCGGTGTTTGACGCGTGCACAAGGACGCGCTCAGAGCAGGGCCTATCTGTGACCTCTCGAGAATTCTTTATCTTTCACTGCCCAGAGCACTTCAGCCGTGCTAAAAACCGGTTACTACAGAGGAAGGTCACATAACATAGAGCATTTCTGAGGACGGCATCCGCAGCTCTTTGGCACGGTGTTCCATCCTCTGCAGGCGTTGCATGCTTTCGACACTTATTTGCGCCTTTTGCTTGTTCAACGGTGCCCTCATCGCTGACCTCTGGCAGTTGACGATGAACAAAGTCTTCTGTTCGGCGTAGCAAGTTTTGCGAGCGCTTTTTGCATAAGCAACTGAAAGCCAGGGCCTGCCAAACAGGAGAGGGAGGAGCATATGGGAGCCGAGACAAAGAAGCTTGAGGACGAAGTGGACAAGCTCTCCAAGAACTTGGTAAAAGAGACCTCTGCCTTCACCAACAAGCAGGTGCCTGCTTGCTTCTCTCCCGGATCATGCACTTTTCTCGACCACGAGCGCCGTTCTCTTTCTCCTCGTATGCTTCCTCGAGGCCAAGAATCAAGTTCTGACTGATCAGCTTTTCCTCGATCCTTGATACTTGTTTGTCTGACTCGGAGACTTTTTCAACCTTCCTCCGCTTGGTGACGCGCGCAGGACAACCTGAAAACCGAGCAAGAAGGAGTCAAGAAACTTCAGAAGACTGCGGCTGACCTCGACAAGGCCACCGCCAAAAAGGTGTGGCCTCTCACCTCTCACGAGCTTTGGGTGAATCCGACTCTGGCCCACGTCGTACCGCAAGAAGTCTTGTTTTCCTGGATATCAAGCGCCTGCCAGAGGTAGAAAGTGCCTGAGCTGTGGAAAGTGGCCGGTTTCTGGTGTGCAAAGACGGATGGCAAGATCCACGCGGAGCAGGTCGGGAGCGCCTTCTGCGAGCTGACAGTTTTGGGGATCATGCTTTCAGGCAGCGACACTGGAGCAGGTGGAGGGCAACTCAGCGCAGCTGCGAGCGGACCTGGACACGGCGGTGGAGGGGGTGGCCACTGCAGAGCGCGGGCTCAACGATGTCCAAACAGGCCAGGGCACCGGGGAGGGTACAGAGGACAAGAGTCTGGCAGAACGCCTGGTTGACGCCAAGGTCCGCGCTCCGCGCTCTCCCTCGCAGAGGGTGCACGTGGCAGCTTGCACCCCCACTCGCATCCAGCAACCTCGCTTGGTAGAAGAAGCTGCAAGGAGCCTCCGAGGAGGGCTGCGAGTGTCGTGCGGAGGAGTTCTCCCTCTGTGGGGACTCTCAACAACGGGACCGGCGCCACACTTTAAGTCAACCTTGGAGTTTGCGCCTCCTACAAACTGACACTAGGCACTCTTGTTTGCAAACGGACGTTGATATGTACACATTTTTATATCTATTCCTGGAACAAGCCATGGAGGGTGGTGAGCATGAGAGTGGGTGGTGGGTGCGCATGTCTCCTCACTTGGCCGGGCTCTCCATGGAGCGGCGTTTGTAGAGATGGCCAACTCGGGCCAAGGCCTGGAGACTGGTGAACACTTTTGGCAAAAGCTGTGGAGGGTGCGGTGGGGTCCAGACGGAGGCTAGCTCATCTGAGACGGAGTACAAGCAGGCTGATCTGAAGGTGAAGCATTTGGAGAAGGAGCTGGTGGGGAAGACGAAGCGGCTGGCAACCATGGAGAAGGACGGCAGGAAGGCGCAGCAGGATCTAGAGCGGGAGAGGGCTGCGGTGGAGAGGGCGAGAGGGGCGCTGCAGCAGCTCGGGTTTGACAACACACGCATGGAGGGGCTGGAGCACACGCGGGCCCAAGCGCGCGCAGCGGCGGAGTCGTGGCAGGACCGTGTGGACATGCTCTCGAGCCAGCTGCACCGAGTGGACTTCCAGTACCGTGACCCCGAGCGTAATTTCGATCACTCCCGTGTCAAGGTGGGCAGGCCCTTGGGCTGCCTCCGGCTTGCAAGGGGGGGGTTGAAGAGGGATGGTGGACTAGGGTAGCTGGCGGAGGCCCCGCTTTGTGTTATCTATAAAACAGTGGATCAGCCCTGTGAACGCTTGAAGGAAGCTCCAATCAGCGGGCGCCCTGTGGCAAGACCCATGGCTGCGCTCCTCGTCGTGAGCAGTGAGTGAGCGTGCGCTTATGGACTTGTGCCTCTCATCATCGGGTGAGGATACAATTAGCTCATAGGTCGAGGCCTGGGGTGTGAGCTCCATCGCTGCGTGTGGTAGTTGTCCGGTGGTGAGGGTGATGCGGTGAAGAGCAGGTGTCCGGTGAAGGGCGGATCTCTGAGATTATGAACCCTCTTTTTAGCATGGGGATGGTACGATGGCGCCCTAATGCAAGAACGGGGCGCGGGCACGATCCCACACAGGGGGTGGTGGCAAGGCTGCTTCGAGTGCGAGAGCCAGAGGCGGCGCAAGCTCTGGAGGTGGTAGCCGGAGGTAAGCTGTACAATGTCGTGGTGGACACTGCAGAGACCGGGCAGAAGCTCCTGGACCACGGCCAGCTGCGCCAGCGTGTCACCTTTATCCCTCTCAGCCACATCCGTGGTGACCCGCTCTCGCAAAAGCAGCAGAATGTGGCACACCAGATATCCGACGGGTCCGCCCCACCTGCCCCTCCCCCTTCCCTCGCCTCCCATGAGAATAGCAGCCAAATCTCCCACAGCGCTCACTGACGCCCCGACAAGTCTCCCATGGTCCAGGACGCCTCTCAGCTGACTCGTGCGTGTAGAGCGGGCGCGAACCGCATCTCACATCACCTCTTCCCCCCATCCTTGACGGCTTCTCATGGCAAATGACGGACACTTGCACGCCGCGCGTCGGAAGATCCTGGCGGGGTGGAAAGTGAGGGAGGACGGAGGCAGGCCGACTGGGGCCAAGGGTGTGCAGCTGGCGCCGTGCCGTGCTAGGAGCCAGGAATCAGGGCCATCGATTATATCCGCGATCATATCGCGCCGCAAAGGTCTGAGCTGCAAAATGGGAGGGTGTGAGGTTGGGCAACCACAGGAGCGCCAGGCTGGCGCTGAGCCTCGTGGGGTATGCGGATGAGTTGGCGACCGCGATGGGTTACGTGTTCGGGAAGGCATTCGTGTGCCGGGATGCCAAGAGCGCCGAGAAGGTGGCATTTCACAAGGAAATCCTCCGGCAGTGCGTCACGCTCGAAGGGGACAAGTTTGATCCCTCAGGCACGCTCACCGGGGGATCCCGGAGCAAGTCCTCTGTGCTGACGTCACTGCACGAGCTGGAGGCTGCGGAGGCAGAGCTGGATGTGCACCGCCGTACGCTGTGGGCTGCCGAACAGGAGCTCAACTCCCTGCAGGTATTCTCTCCCTCCAATTCTGCTTCTCTCTGCGCCCCCTACTTCCCTCTGGCTTTGCGTGGACTCAAAGCGCTTCCGTCTGCACTGTGAGGTGGGCAGGACTTCCCGCCCCCCCACAGCCCCGCTTAGAGCTACACTTTGCCGAGGACGTGAAGCTGGAACTCAAGCCGCCCCGCGGGTTTCGCCACACATCTGTGTTCTCGCCCTGATTGCTTGGTGGCGTGCAGCACTGAATCTGTGCGCCTGACGCATCGTTCTTCCTTGCCCGTCAGGCGTGTCCCAGCTCTTAGGTGCAGAGGAGTCTGCAGGAAGGCGCCTGAGGGTGGCTGAGGGCCGTCGTGGTGCAGGCGGCGGCTGCAGAGCATGCAAGGCTGGAGCGGGAGGCGGAGGTGGCAGGGCACTCTCTGCAGCTTCTGGAGACGCGTGTGCAGCAGAGCGAGGCCCACATGGCGGCGCAGGAGGTGGAGCAGATGCGTGCCGAGGCGATACAGTGCAAGGAGGCGAGCGCCGCCGCCAAAGTGCGCAAGCAGGAGTCCGAAACCGCCGCGAAGGTGGGGCGCACGCTCAGCTCTCCTGTGTGCCAGGCGCGGGCAGTGGACCTGTGGGCTGCTGGTATGTGCAGGAAATGCATGACACTGGCGCACACTTCTCCTCCGGGCTGCTGCCGGCTGCGCGAGGGGAGCGGAGCAGGGGGGTGGTCTGAGGGAACTATTCAGAACAGGGAAGGAACCGCGCTCCTTGAACCTGGGAGCTGACTGATACTGTGGCTTGGCAACCTCGTGGCTCGCGGGGGCACGTGCGAGGGTTCCCTGGATGGCCAGCCCTGGGCTCGGGTACTCCCGGACGGTGTGGTGACTGCTGTGAGTGGACAGTGGATATGGACGATCTCGCAGAAGATCCACGGTCCTCTTTGGACTGCTGTCCTCCGTGTTCTATGGTGCTGTGAGATTTGGAATGCGCGACTCAGTTTGGGCAGGGCGGCTCTGACGGTGGAAGAGGGGTCCTTCGAGAGTAGGGGAGGCCGGCGTGGGCTCTTTGGGCATCCGCGGAGGGATGGGACACGGAGGGTCACGCGGGTGCGGTGTGATCTGCGGCGTGGCAGGCGCTGGAGAAGGAGATAGCAGAGTTTGGGAAGCAGCGGGAGGCGCGGCTGAAGAAGGCGGAAGGCAAGCTGAAGGACGCGAAGGCGGCGCTGGTGACAGCACGGACGGCGGTGAAGGACCGCGAGGAGGAGTGCCGTGCGCTGGCGGCTGAGCGCGACTCGATGCTCGAAGAGCGCTGCCAGATCGACGGCCAGGTGGAGCAGGCACAAGCGGCGCTCGCCGGTCTCGAGGAGGAGCTGAGCGGGCTCCAGGCACGCATCCACCGCGCCCCGTTGCGCTGTTATGCAAAGCGGTGGAGCGACGGAGGGATGCGCGCGTCGATGCACGCTGATGTGGCATTCCCCTTTGAGGAACGTGATGACATGATGCGCGCGTCGATGCATGCTGATGTGGCATTCCCCTTTGAGGAGCGTGATGACATGATGCGCGCGTCGATGCACGCTGATGTGGCATTCCCCTTTGAGGAGCGTAATGACATGATCAACAAACGCATGCCCGGAGCTGTGCAGCCGCCCTCGTGATGCCTCTGCGCCGTGTTCGTAGTGAGCGCGTACACAGGCACGTGCTGGAGCTCTGGTCGAGGGATGGCAGAAGGACAGGAAGGAGCTGCGAGCAAGGATGCAGTTGGCACAGGGATGACGTGTGGCGGAGTTGGGCGAGGGTGACAAACACAGAGCAAGGTGGCG
The DNA here is from genome assembly GCA_001247695.2 of Cymbomonas tetramitiformis. NCBI lineage: Eukaryota > Viridiplantae > Chlorophyta > Pyramimonadophyceae > Pyramimonadales > Pyramimonadaceae > Cymbomonas > Cymbomonas tetramitiformis. The sequence goes on from LGRX02027253.1 coordinate 21,197, forward strand.
GAGTGCAAGGAGGTGTATGATACAGCTGCTGCCCAGCTGGAGGAGCGCAAGAAGCGCGCCCAGGAGTGTGACCAAGACATCTCGCGCCTGGCCAAGGACAGAAAGAAGAAGGAGAAGAGGGTGGCGGACATCAACGTGGACCTGCGCAAGCTGGAGCATAAGGTGCTGCCGCCTGCGGCCCCCGTGGACCGGCTGGCTTTCATCCGGGGCACGGAATTTCAATCCAAGCAGATCATTTGCTGCAGCTCGGTCCCTTTCGACTTGTCTGCCCCCAGTGCTCTTCTCCAGCACCCTCGATTGAGCCCTGCCTTAGGCGGTTACCTTGTCTCGCGCCTGCCATACAACAATGATGAGTTGGTGCCTAGGTGGCTCCTCAGGTGTGTTGGGCAGCAAGAGGGCTCGGGCATGCACAGCGCTGCTCGGTGCGAGCGAGTCCTGGGAGCAGAATGCTCGAGCGCCTTGCTTGCCCGGCGTGAAATCTCCTTCATGCCCACAAACTGTGCTGCCAAAAAACCGTACGCAATTGTGAAGGGGCGTGCCCTCAGAACATGTGGGTGGGGCTACGGGGGGGGTGCGCAGGTGGCACGAATGGAGAAGGAGGCAAAGGATGCAGCGGCCTACGTGGAGAAGCTGAAAGACGACAATCCCTGGATTCTATCGGAGCAGCAGTTCTTCGATCAAGCAGGCAGTGACTATGACTTCAAGGCACGGTCGCCGAAGGAGGCGCAGAAGGAGTACGCGGAGCTCAGTGAAACTCACGAGCGGTTGTCCAAGAAAGTGAATAAGGCTGTGATGAACATGTTCGACAATGCTGAGCGCGAGTACAAGGAGCTGATGGAACGCCGCAGCATTGTCGCGCAAGACAAGTCCAAAATCGAGCAGGTGATTGATGAGCTGGACGAGAAGAAGCAGGAGGCTCTCTTCGCAACGTGGGAGAAGGCGAGTGCCCAACGTCTGGCCTTGAGGCACCGCGGGATTCATAAGTGCCGCAATACGATTGGATGCGGCATCCACTGGTGCTGCCTTTGGCTCACAAATGAAGTGGATTGTGCCATGTGTGAGCATCAATTGTTTGGATACATGCGTAGGGTCTCAAGCTCATTGGATTGTGCCATGTGTGAGCATCAATTGTTTGGATACATGCGTGGGGTCTCAAGTTCATTGGATTGTGCCATGTGTGCGCATCAATTGTTTGGATACATGCATAGGGTCTCAAGTTCATTGGATTGTGCCATGTGTGCGCATCAATTGTTTGGATACATGCGTAGGGTTTTAAGTTCATTGAATTGTGCCATGTGTGAGCATCAAGGAGTCTTGTATACGCGTAGGCTCGACACACCAATCAACACACTCCGACGGGTGTCGCTTACTTGGGGAAAGTTATGCTTGGACTGCTGCTTTGGCTGGCGGCATTGCAGCGTGGCGCAGCAGGGCTTCACCGCAACGCCTTGCAGGGGCCCAGGGTTGGAACAGCACGCTCCGAGCCAGCGGGTGAGTCGGTGGGTTGCGCAAGGTGCGCGCAGGTGAACAAGGACTTTGGCTCAATCTTCTCCACACTGCTGCCCGGCACCATGGCGAAGCTGGAGCCACCAGAGGGGGGAACCGTGCTGGATGGGCTGGAGGTGAAGGTGGCCTTTGGCTCAGTTTGGAAGCAGTCCCTGACGGAGCTCAGTGGTGGACAACGCTCCTTGCTTGCACTATCACTCATCCTCGCGCTGCTGCGCTTCAAGCCGGCGCCCATCTACATCTTGGACGAGGTGGATGCTGCACTGGACCTGAGCCACACACAAAACATTGGCCGTATGATCAAGACCCACTTCCCGCAATCGCAATTCATCGTCGTATCCCTCAAGGAAGGCATGTTCAACAACGCAGACGTGCTATTCCGTACTAAGGTGGCGCCCCCTCCCCTCAGCTGCTGGCAGTCAGTACAATCGATAGGCTGCGGGCGAGGCGAGCAGTATGATGGCGCTTAGGGGTGAGGCAGGAGCCTTGCGCGCAAGTGCTTGTGTGTATGTGTGTGTGTGCATGGGGTACGCCGTTAGATTCTTGCGTTGCTTGTCTGTGTGGATGGGTAGCATGCTCAGTAAGTGGCAGAGACATGGTTTGTGAATGCAGTTTGTGGATGGCATCTCCATGGTCACTCGCACAACACCGAATCAGCAGCAGACATCTCAGGCATCTGGTAAAGGAAAGCAGTCTGCAACTGAGACATCTAAAAGGTAGGCGCTGTTTGTTTGCATGTTGGAGGCATGCCATTCCTCTTGAATTTGGTGCCAGCTTTTGCGCTTTCACGTCTTGCCCTTTTCCCTTAGCTAGATCTGCAGGTTTTCACTCAGTATCGCGAGTTGTATTATCTGACCTGTTGGCTTCACTGCTGCTGGGGCAGGCAACGGATGAATAAAGAGAACCAAAACCCGTTGGCGGCCTGAGAAGATCCTGTTTCATCTGTTGTGGGGAGATAGAAAGTGCGGATAAGTAGATATGCTCTTGCAATTTGGTGCATGGCAAACTTTCCTTTTGACACCCCTGGGAGTGTGTGTGTGTGTACCTTACTTAAATCTTGTTAACCTGCTTCCTGTATTAGGCATCGCTTATAAGCTAAGGGGAAATCCTTAGGCGCGTTACATAACTCTGTTTGTGTCCACTTTGCTGTGTCCAGGCCGCTTTATATCGCAGCTAGGTCATAGGTCAAATCGGGTTCACAAGTGGACCCGCGACATCGATCTTCAAGTGTCAAGGTTTAGATGCAGTGTCTAAACATGGGCTGCTTTGACAGAGAATGTCCGTTCTATCGAGCGGACGGGCGAGAACTCCCATGCCCCCGACTTTGGACACCGCATGATAACTATGATGATATAATCAATACAGCAAACCATGGCACTTGATCGTTGACTGTATCATCGTTACATACAAATATCCTGGGTAACGTCAAAAACATGTGTTGCACGCGGTATCATAAACATGATGTGCCATCCAGTCACCTCGACCTCTTGTAGCGCCATGTTGTAGACGGGAGTCAATTTACGTTTCACTTCTGGCTTACCACCTCGCACTGTGCGATTTATACCAAGCAACAGAGGCATCCTGTCACAGGCATACAAATGCATATACGAAGTTTCAAAGTAATCGGATAAGAGTCGTTAAATATCACAACCCGTGATTATTCAGTAAAGCCCGTGTTACGAAAATGTTTTTCATCTGTGATTAAGCTCCCCAGGAACTCGTGTTTCATCACTACATAGCACAGACTGGTCGGCTAGTTTCTCTCGTCACAGAAATTCCCGTTTTCCCCCAACCTGCGCCGCCGTAAATGTCATCTCTATCGTCAACTGTCACGGTATCTTACTGATACCGCTGATTCTGTCATAATCGTTCCTAATAATTCTACTATCGTTCACGATTCTGCAAGAGAGACTACATATACTGATTTTGCATTCTTCATCCACGATCTCAGATTCCCTATCATTATTTCCCCAAAGGGTTTATATCATTCTGGGAGCAAATTTTGATTGTACCGGGAACAATCAACTTTTGCTATATATTTCAGGAACAATGGATAATTCTGTAGCAAATATTGATTGTTTACGGTACAATTAATATTTGCTACAAAAATATGTACTTTCTTATATACTTTCGGAACAATGGATATTCCTGGTGCAACAGTTGATTGTACCGGAAACAATGAAAAAAAGTATAGGTTTCCGGTGCAAAAACGTAGATTCTAGAAGCATAGTTGGCGCTGGCGGTGGGGGCGGTGCGCGGGTGGTACTCGGTGGTACTCGGGCGGTGCGTGAGCCGGGGGTGGGGGGGGGTCGCCGATACGCTGAGACCCCCCCCGCCAACCCCCCTCCCCGGCGCACGCACCGCCCGAGTACCACCCGCGGACCGCCCCACCACCAGCACTAGCTATGCTTCTAGAATCTACGTTTTTGCACCGGAAGTATACAAGTTTTTTCATTGTTTCCGGTACAATCAACTTTTGCACCGAAGAGCTTTTGCACCGGAAATCCGCGCTGGAATCGAGGTGTCATGGTTTGCACCGGAAATCATCAAAATTTGCTCCCGGAAATTTTAAAACCTTTCCCCAAATATGCCGGTAATCTGAATCGGATCCCCCCGCTTCGTAGGGGCAATTGTCAGTCTATCGTACCCCCTGGCACAACTCTCCCCCCTTAGGGTAGGCTTTCTCCTTACTGCGCTTACACTATTGATTTTAAAATTAATTAATTGATTGGGCAAATTTATAGTATCCGTTTACAGTTGACATAAATTAAATAACTTGCGCGAGCGACACTTGTCCAACAAATCGATAGTAAATAAATAGATATCTCTGAGCCTATTGGTCTTGTTAATAGGAACAAGAAATAGTTACAAAACTAAATATCGATCTCCATCGCACGACATACAACAATCGACAGCGGCGAAATTAATTAATTGTGGCATCCCACGGCATGCCATTGTCGACGGAGGTGTGGACAAGTGTCACTGTAAGTATTTGAATTCGACTGGGCGAGCGGCAAACAGGTTGTTGAAAGCGTGTAGCTTCTTGTTCAAGCCATTCGGCGGCCTTGAAACCCATTACAAGCTTACATAGGAGTAATAGAGTGGCATGATCGTTTCTGACCGCCACGATTGTTACTACATGTATGTCGCGTAGGCGTGCGATATGTCAATGGATGACATGTGTGGTCTATGGTCTATGGTCTATGGTTTGTGTAAACATATATTTATGGTAATCTTATGTATGTCATATGTATATTTTATGTAAGTCTATGGTCTATGGTCTACGGTTTATATAAAGATATTTATTGTATTTTATATGTAAGATATATGTAAGATATATGTGAGTCTACAGTCTACGGTCTACGGTTTACATAAACATATTTCTTGTATATTTATGTATATCATATTGTCGATCTACTGATGTAAACACCACTAAGTCATTTTTATTTCTTTTCGTATCTTATGATGACCCAGTTATTCCACGCAGACTGTTTCGATCACCAGAGCTATATTTATATTTTCATTTTTATTCATTTTATTCATTTATTCATTTTTATAAAATTCTTATCGTCAACATATAAACAACCTAATGGTAATGATGAAGCATCAGTCTCAACTGGAAATTGATCAGCTTGAAACCTAACTATAGTTCTATTCCTTTGTGTGTTTGTATCAGCCTGGAAAAAGAAAAAAACTATTACCCAAATTCCCGTTTGATAATGTGTTATTCATCGAATTGGCACCGATCACAGATGCAGAATTATCAGTTTTATATAATATGATATCATTTGTTGATTTATTATCGGACAGATGTAACCGATTGTAAATTTGGCGTTTGTACTGATGTGCCAAGATCAATCGTTTTGATAATATTATTATCCCAAACTAAAACTTCTTGATTTTGAACAGATGGTATTGTTGTCGGTTTGGTCATTACTTCCAATGCCGTTTCAGCTTGAATAGTATATAGTTGCTGCTACGTTACGAGCTCCATTAATATCACCCGACATGTTAATTCTGAAAAACCTATTTGTAGCTGCATCAGGTTTCCTTTGAAAATTTATAAACTATATAGTTTCAGCATTTGGTATGTCTACACCAGCGGTATTTAAATTAATAAAAGCGTTACCTGATACTTTATTTCCAAATAAATCAATATGTGTCCCTACAAATTTAGGAATCGTAGGTAGGGCCATGTTTGCCTTGTATCTACCTTGTGTCTGGATGGCCAAAAACCACGACCAGACATGGCCATGTTTAGTCAGTTTTTCAGCGGCGCAACACAACCCAAGTAAGGCCATGTTTGGTCGTGGTTTTTGGCCTTACTTACCCCTTACTTACCTTGTACCTACCCAATGTCTAACGCACCATACGTACGCACGTGAATGCATGAATCACTTAGACATTGGGTAGATACAAGGTAAGTATGGCCATGTTTATACATAAACAAGGTAAGTAGGGCCCTACCTATCATGTATCTGTACTCAAGTACAAGGTAAGTATGGCCATGTTTATACATAAACAAGGGTAAGTAGGGCCCTACCTATTATGTATCTATATCCAAGTACAAGGTAAGTATGGCCATGTTTATACATAAACAAGGGTAAGTTTGGCCTTACCTATCATGTGTTTATTCTCAAGTAATGATCAAACATGGCCATGTTTATACATAACCAAGGGTAAGTATGGCCTTACCTATCATGTGTTTATTCTCAAGTACTGATCAAACATGGCCATGTATATATCTACCGCATATCGAATACGATGTAAACATGGCCATATCTACCTAGATATTCGGTCTTTCAACGAATAACAAACACATATTAATGATATGCTTTAACACACACATATTGGATATGCTATGTATGCGTTGCATACTAAGTTTCAATATGTTGCATGCACAACATATTGAAACTTAGTATGCATACCGCAAGTTGGGATGCACTATACTTCCTAGTTGATGCTTTCGTGCTTTGAAAAGTATGCATGTGATATGTGAAAATGCGACAAGGCAATAGCAATTGCTATTCGAAACTATTTTTTACTCGCTACGTAACTACATGCTCAATACGATAGGACACACGAATGCAAACAAGCATGGGTTCTAACGCACAAATGAATACATTATGCAATACAGTTAATACAAACCAATATCGCGTAAGTACTATATTTTCTAATCTACTCCCTAAATATTCACTACATTACAAATCCTACTTGAAAACTATTTCGTAAAATACAAACAATAAGCCTATCTACAATCTACAACGCGAGTGTTGGCGTCGTTGATGAGCACGTGCCTTGCTCCTCATAAATTTTCAGCCATCCTATATCAAAGGACAAGGAACCAATCGCTAGTAAATCTGGAGGGAAAAAAACAAGCACGCAAACGAAAACAATTCAAAGACAAGGGGTCAAAGGAGAATTGAAGTCGAAGGCGATGGAGTCGTTCGTGGGTTGAATCGCGTTTTCGCCGGTCCAACTCACGAGTCAATCTGAAAAATAGCGCCAACGAAAAAGAGGTTAGTAACGAGGGAAAAAAGGGGGAAAAATAAGAAGAAAGTTAAGGAGAGTGAAAGTTTAGAGGGGGTGAGTTGGAATAGAACCAACCAAATCTAGTCCAAAGGACTAGCGGGAAAAATCTCCCGTTCACCCCATGTAAACGTTCAATACGCGCAGATCTAACTACATCTGCGCGTAAAAAACACTACGGCACTAGTACTTGCACGCAGGAGAAAATATGAAAAAGCAAGAATGAATTCAGAAGCAACGCATGGAAACAAAAGCAAAAGCGCAAGCAGAATTTTGTACAGTGCAGACAGGCACTGCACTGTACAGATGGTCAACGAGAAGAGGAGGAATTTCGAACTCCAACGTTTACAAGTACCGTGACTGACATGACAACTCGAACTGTGCACTGTACAAGTATGGTGACATGACATGACGTCTGAGACGGTGACACGCGGTCACCTCTGCCATCGGCTATCGCAATGTCGCATGTCAACGTGCTATCAGATATCGAGCTATCGATGCCGTGTCTCTCACCCGATCGCGCGACGTTGTCTTTTGTGTCATCACTCGAGTAATGTGTAATCGCCTGGCATCTTCTGGGATAAACTGAAGACTCTCGATTTTCGAACGCCGCGATCTGAACGGTCTGAACCTGTCCGCGAACGGTCGGCGATCTGAACCTGCGCGAGTGGCGATTCCGGGTCATGGGACCCATGTTTTTTCTGTTGCGCTTTCTTTTGTGCATATTTTTTTCAAGGGTTTCCCACTTCTGGACCATTCCTGAATGGCCCATAGAATATTTGAGCAAGCCGTTTTCACCATCGTATTTTGCGAGCAAGCCCCTTTCTTTTGAGCTCAACTTGTTTTTTTCATGAAAATGACCGATTTTTGTCCACGCTTGCCCCTGCACCCTAAGGTATGGTCTAGACATGACCATGTTTGGGTCGTTTCCCCATTGGGTTTTGCATTTGGGGCATTGATTTGGGCTATGTGCGCCGCTGAAGATGTCTACCTTGTGTTCGCGTGAATGCTGTTCGAACCGGGCCATACCAGGGCAATTCTACTCAGGTACAAGGTAAACATCTTCAGCGGCGCAACACAACGTGGTTTGCCTTGTTTTACTGCCAACATTGCCCAAAAATGGCCAAGTTTGCCACGTGTTTTTAAACACAGATCAAACATGGTCCGTTTTATGTACGTCTTGCCCAATGTTGGCAGTAAAACAAGGCTAACAAGGCCGTGTTTCACCATCTCGGCTGTTGAAACTGCTTAGGTAGGGCCATGTTTACGCCATACTTATGATGGTACAGCAGGTTACGTACGTGGGCAAAAGCGGTTTGCAGGCACAATAGGCGATGACATCCCGCGCACAGAGATTGGCGCAAGGTGGGATTCCGGAGGAGAGACGGAGGGTCAATCCCGCGAAAAGAGCCACTGTTGCATATCGCTTGGCAAATTCTCCGGGTGAGGGCGATGGGTTGACGACGCCGCCGCGTGCGGACGATGCCTTCAAGAGGCAACGTGTCCTCGAATGGCGGATGCCAATCCCACGAATGGGTTTATAGATTTAGTTGAGGAACTCTTTTGGGATGGAATCATTCTGACGGAAGAATACGACAATCATCCGGCACGCGCCACCTTCACTGACATTGAACGCGACGGCATGACCGGGTAGGGCCCTACCTGCCTTGCTCTCGGGACGAACCCGGGGCGAGCATTGCCCTACCTGCAATGGGAAGGGGCCAAGTATGGCCGTGTTTTGACGTGTTCGCTGTAGGTCGAACCGAAAAGCACGGAAATTCCTCCCGTCACCCTCCCGTCACCCATCCAGTCCGCTGCTGGCGACGCGGGGTCAACCATGAGCTCGAGCGTGGAGAACAATAAGGCGTTGGCCTCCACGCGGATGGGGAGGGTAGCATCGTCCAGCAGGAAAAGGGGTGCGAAACCAATGTCCTCCGCGGTGACAAATGTTGTCTGCAGCGCAGAGACCATCCTGGCGAAGAGCGCGGACGCGTGGCACTCAGTCCCGGAAAATCGCCCGTTCTTGTCCTCGAATAACTTTTGGCGAACGGACTTGGAGACCTTCATGTCGAAGTGTTCCCGTTGCAGCGTCCGCACCGAGGCCAGGAACGCAGCACCTGCTGAATTGGCAGCCGGCTGAGCTGCCGGCGGCGTGGCTGGAGTGTTGGCGTGTCTCGCAGCTGCCGAATCAAAAATCGTGGATAGCGCGCGTCGGCGATTCGCCATGCTAGCGGTGGCTCGAGTAGAAGCAACCATCTTGAGAAGGACTGAAGGGGCGGAGTGAGGCAACGGAACGCGAGATGTGCGGCAGTTCCGGGCGGCCAAGAAACGCGTGGGTCGCCGATACGGCAGCCGTGAGAGATCAAATAATTCAGGGAAGTCGTGTGGTAGCGGCGGCCAATACGCAACGGTGTGGGATCCAACCAGAAAACGTAAACCAATCCAACGTTAAGACCCGTAGAAAACCGTTCTCCAACCGGTGCGGCGTGCCGTAAATCAACCCATAAAATTTAGGCCATACCCGTGACTGCCGGCACTCTCACGCGCGGAGCGCCTCACCCCATCCCAGGCGTCCGAGCTTAGCCACTCATGGTGGCAATCTCGCAGTGGCTAAATAAAACGCAAGTGGGGCCAAACCTGGTAGATATATGGTTCGGCGGTGATATATATCTAACTGTTGAGATAAACCCTGAGTTAAGGGTTACGGAATCAGAACGGTAAAAGTGAGATAGATAAATCAGAGGCATACATAAATACCTAACGGGTGTTTCCCGTCTACTGGTGACGGTCACCCAGCCTACCATAGGAAGTGACATGTGACAGTTTTGAGTGTCACACACAGTGTCAAATCCAGCAAAAAGCGAAGATCGCCATGTATAACCGGATGAACTCCATAGTTGGCCCGGACAGCGTCACTGGCTGTTTCTTTTGCGATGACCCCAAGAACCCTGACACCGTGTTCGATACCAAAGAGCCATTCATGCTCGCAGATCAGATCGCGTCGCAAGTAGTAATTGTGAAGCATCCTTGCATGCAAACTGCGGTGGTTCTTGACCCTCGAGCAGATTTCTTCAAGCAGAATGTCCAGGATGAAAATCCTAGCGAGGACGAGCTTGCTAAGTACTTAGGCCTGCAGTACGACATGGCATTTGTGTAGTGCAAATAGATAGCATCAGTTTGTGTATATACATAAACAAGGGTAAGTATGGCCCTACCTATCATGTATCTATGCTCAGGTACTGATCGGAAATGGCCATGTTTATACATAAACAAGGGTAAGTAGGGCCCTACCTATCATGTATCTATACTCAAGTACTAGTCAGGTAAGGCCATGCTTATACATAAACAAGGGTAAGTAGGGCCCTACCTATCATGTATCTATACTCAAGTACTAGTCTGGTATGGCCATGTTTATACATAAACAAGGGTAAGTAGGGCCCTACCTATCATGTATCTATACTCAAGTACAGGGTAAGTATGGCCATGTTTAGACATAAACAAGGGTAAGTAGGGCCCTACCTATCATGCATCTATACTCAAGTACTGAGGATCAGACATTGCCATGTACATCTTTGGAGACTGTCCATAGTAAGGACTAAATAAGCGTAATAGCCCAAAAAAACAGATTCTGAAAATATTTTTTTTCCAATGTTTTCAAGTACAGCCCAGGTACAGCCCAGGTACAGGGTAGGTATTGCCCCCTACCTACCCCTTACCTACCCAATGCCCATACTGACCTAACTTTGAGGTGCTGTAACAGGAAGTGTAAAATGTTTTTTCAGTTAAATCTTTGGAGACTGTCCATAGTAAGGACTAAATAAGCGTAATAGCCCAAAAAAAACAGATTCTGAAAATATTTTTTTCCAATGTTTTCAAGTACAGCCCAGGTACAGCCCCAAGTACAGGGCAGGTACCGAGTAGCACAACTTTGAGGCCTCAAAAAATGAGGTTACCAAAGCCATTCCACCCAAAACTTCGCTCCATATGTCTTACATCGACCCAAACCATCGATATCTACAATAAAAAACAAACTATCGGAAACTTCATTTCACCCGATTTGGGCCGGTTTTGCCATTTTACTGCCGACATTGCCCAAGTAGGGCCCTACTTGGCTCGAAACACAAGGTAAACACAAGGTTCTAAATTTGTAGGGTGTGGTATTATTTGGTGCGGTATTGTTTATCTCTCCATTGACTCTTGCATTTCCATCTACTTCTAAACCGGAAATTTTTACACCCGCGGCAGGCTTTGGGGCACGAATTCGCGCAACCACAGGAACATCTTCCGGCAGCGCCTATGCCCACGGGGCTGTTCCCGCTGACAGCGGAGGTGGTTGAGTACATCTCACAGGCCCCGGTGTTGCTCAAGGCAGGCATGCTCTGGGCTCATCTTGCGGAAGCCGGGGAGAAACTACAAGGGCAGGTGCACCCAGGGCAGACCGCCGCCACGGGGGCTCTAACAGCGCAGGACCTTTTCGAGCATCCGGCGGGAGAGCCGCTGCACACGATATTCGGCACGGGGGGTGCGCCAGGGGGACAGTACGACTCCCTGTGGAATATGACTGTTCCCCCGGCGGTGGACTACAACTGCCTGGTACACACAGGCGACGGGGACACCAGAAAGTTCCGACAGCTACTCCTATCGGAACTCCAGGAGCGACTTTGGTTGGAACACAGGCCGCTGCCCTGCCAAGGGGGAAGTCATCGTCACGTCCCCGTGGCAGGGCACCCTGAGAGCAACCTTCACAGACCCGCTCCACGCGGCTATTGCCCTGGTGGACGAAAGGTGTGCCCCGGCGGTACCTCTGGCGCCGCCTCCGTGGGGCTACGCAGACCGCTGGAAGCACGGGGCAGTGGGCACCCCCAAAGCCAGCGTCGCGAGGGACGTGCACAGGTGTCCAATGAGGCAAGACAGGGACTCGCTCCCGGCAGACCGCACGGTCATCCTACAGTCCATCGGGCTGGTAGGCCAGGGAGTGGCGGAGGTTGCCAACAGCATCTCGACGGGAGTGGTGCTTGAGGGGGGAGCCCGTAACATTGTTTACATTGGCAAGGGCACCACTTTCATAAAGAAGGGTGCCACTTGGAATCTAAAGCGGACCTTCAGTCTTGCGGAGGCGTAGATGTCGGAAAAGTTGTCGCAGCAGGGGCGCTGGTACAGGGTATATATACACTCGCGGATTGACCCGCTCCAGTTTGCTGCGGATGGGGTCCCAGCTGTGCAGTTTTCGGATGGCTGCCGGTCGCCCATCTGCACGCACATGGTGTCGAAGCAGTGCAGCGTAGCAAGGGCGTGGGTGGTGCTGAGTTCGTCCATATGCAAGTGGGCTTCATGTACTGCATACCATACATGCAGTAGGTGCACACCAGCGGGGGGGGAGCTGGCGCATCATGGGGCGAAGCCGCAGCGCGTTGGGGAAACGACCTCTGGGGTTTTCCATGAACCAGTGCTTCGGCTCCAGGTAGTCGATGATCTGTAATGTTCGCCGCACGATTTTGTCAGCCTGAGGAAGGTCAGGAGGTCCTCCAGTGGTGCCTGGTGCGCGCCTGACTGTACTGCCTGCAGGGGGGGCTCGCCCAAACGACATCGAAGAATCCAGGCGGGTATTCCTTGTAGTCCCACTGTAAGATGTCCTGCACATGAGTGGGATGCCAGATGTGCTCGGAGTCGAGGGTCACCACTGAAGCGGTGGGGAAGCAATTTAGGAACTCTCTATCTCTACCGAGCCAGTGCCGCTGAAAAGTAGGTTGGCCGCCGACTGCCATGACGGTTGCCAACATGGGGGTCACACACCAACGGGACGGATACCAATGTGGCGTCTGGGTATGCTACATGGTCGATAAATGGCAAGAATGGAACAGGTCCGCCACAGAGGCGACATGGGACTCCTGGATCAGACTACACGGCCCCCCTGAGGGCAGGGAGGCAGCGACCTCCAAGGCGTTAGGCGTACCGGGAGACTATGCGAGGCCCAACCAATCATGGCGCGCATAGGAAAGCTGGAACAACGAGAACGCCACCACGTGTTCCACGGGGAGGGGGACTCTCATGACCCGATCTCCTTCGAAGAAGGAGGCAACGAAACCCCGGAGGCCGGCGCGGGGCCAATGGTGGCACACGAGGTGCAGGCCGGGGAGGATGACTCGAACATGCAGACCCAGGCCGGAATAGTGCCAAGGATCTTCGGGTGCGCCCCGGAGGCCCCGAGGGTTGGCACGAAAAGGGCCAGGCCGACACTACAAAGTCCCCCGGCCACGGTGGAGAGGGAGGCAAACGGACCCAGAGCAGGCCCTCCCGCACATGGAGCAGTACCACGTGAGGCGACTCAGGGGGAACCAGGATCCCGCTCGCTGGCAGAGATACGCCTGGATGACGGCAAAGGCACGACGTGGAAGGGGACCGCGACGCAAGTCGTGGCGGTGAGGGAATGGGTCCTCGCACAAGTGGCTAAAGGAGACGTCAGGACGGGAGAGCTTTTCCGGCACGCGGCCACAAGCGGGTTCCGCGGTTCCCAAGAGATGCAGTGAGACTAATGATCACGCACCTCATATGCAGCGAAAAGGTGGTTTGGGCGACACACCCTCCAGTAAACGACTACAGAAGCAGAAGCAGGTGGTGGAGGATTGACACCATGGAGCTCTCGGTCGGAGTTGGCCCATGGATCTTACGCTCATTTCTGATGGTGAATTCAAACGTACCATAGGAATGAATTGATTGTTGAGCCAATCTTCGTGACTGTTAATCTTACAACCCGACAACGTTCCGTAATTGTCAGCTTTACCGATCGTCAAGAGATTGAATGCAGCAAGAGGGTCGACTCGATAGTTAGGAACAAACAAGTTATTAATGTTAAATTGCAGAGAACCGAGGCCACCTGCTAAGAATTGAAAGTATGATGGTAGGTAGGTTGTGCCACATGTAAAAGGTCAACTGCGGCTTCCCACGGACGCTTACGGTCACCAGAAGCCACCTGAGAAAGCCCCTTGAGCTCAGCAAGGCGTGCCGTCGCTCTCTCCATCTGCCTCATCAACTTCTGTTGCGGTTGCGTAAGGTCCTCGCCATCCTGGAACGCAGCAAAGGCGTTCGCGTACGCCGGCTGCGCCTGCAAATCTGTCGCAAACGCGTGCACATGATGGGACAAATACTGCTAGTCCTGAGCAACCTCAACACTCGCGCGTATATATCCAACGTGTTCTTAACATACACATGAGTCGGTAATGATCCAGGCATATTCCAACACAGCACACGATCGTAGAGCTACAAATCTTTTGACATTCTGATATTCTGAAACCACATGCCAAGCTCTTATATACAAGCCCAAATGTCTAACATGTAAAAAGATAAAAAACAGCAGTATAATATATTCATCAAAAGATCAACAGAATAACCAAAAGTACGAATTGTTGTACAAAACTGTGAGCAGAACTGTCTTAGCGGTCTAGCACTGGCACGCGAACAGCCACCTAGCACTTGCGAAGGCAAAACAATAATGAGTCCACTAGTCCTGACCTGCGGTCAGAGCTTACTTATATCTCAAGTCATTGTCACATCTGCAAAAACTGTAACAGGCTTCCGCCCTGAAATCTTCATCTGCCAATAGAAAGTCACTATTCTATGCCAGCTTTAACAATGTTACCGTTTACCGTCTTCTGACCGACACGTCAGTGGCAAACTTGTAACTGTCATATCCTCTTATCACTTCGTGGTCACCCGGCGATGACCATATCTTCTTCACCAAGTCTGTTTCTCTCGAGCAGTCATCCCGCGCGAGATCTGTCACGTACTCGTCATATCTGTCACGCCTGTCACTAGCTGGACAAACCCGGCACATGTACCATGAAAAGCCGGCGTTTGTTACAGCTGTCGCAAACGCGTGCACATGATGGGACAAATACTGCTAGTCCTGAGCATCCTCAACACTCGCGCGTATATATCCAACTTGTTCTTAACATACACATGAGTCGGTAATAATCCAGGCATATTCCAACACAGCACACGATCGTAGAGCTACAAATCTTTTGACATTCTGATATTCTGAAACCACATGCCAAGCTCTTATATACAAGCCCAAATGTCTAACATGTAAAAAGATAAAAAAACAGCAGTATAATATATTCATCAAAAGATCAACAGAATAACCAAAAGTACGAATTATTGTACAAAACTGTGAGCAGAACTGTCTTAGCGGTCTAGCACTGGCACGCGAACAGCCACCTAGCACTTGCGAAGGCAAAACAATAATGAGTCCACTAGTCCTGACCTGCGGTCAGAGCTTACTTATATCTCAAGTCATTGTCACATCTGCAAAAACTGTAACAGGCTTCCGCCCTGAAATCTTCATCTGCCAATAGAAAGTCACTATTCTATGCCAGCTTTAACAATGTTACCGTTTACCGTCTTCTGACCGACACGTCAGTGGCAAACTTGTAACTGTCATATCCTCTTATCACTTCGTGGTCACCTGGCGATGACCATATCTTCTTCACCAAGTCTGTTTCTCTCGAGCAGTCATCCCGCGCGAGATCTGTCACGTACTCGTCATATCTGTCACGCCTGTCACTAGCTGGACAAACCCGGCACATGTACCATGAAAAGCCGGCGTTTGTTACAGCTGTCGCAAACGCGTGCACATGATGGGACAAATACTGCTAGTCCTGAGCATCCTCAACACTCGCGCGTATATATCCAACTTGTTCTTAACATACACATGAGTCGGTAATAATCCAGGCATATTCCAACACAGCACACGATCGTAGAGCTACAAATTTTTTGACATTCTGATATTCTGATACCACATGCCAAGCTCTTATATACAAGCCCAAATTTCTAACATCCCCCATCTGTAGCTGCTGCCTGCAGTAGCACAGACTTAAATGTGGGCTTGTTCAGCATACTGAGTCGTATCCCCATCTGCCATGAACTTGCCCAAACTGAAGGTAAACATGCCAATGCCCTCACCTTCTTTACCTTGCAACATCTTGGCTCTCACCAAAGGATTCTTAAATACCAAGACCCACATGCACCTGCGGCCAATAGGTCCATGCTCCAAGTGTCCAATCACATGCAGGCGTCCAGACTGACTTAATCGCCTGAAGTACGCTGCTCTGCTCTCGGTCATGTCCGTCAAATAATAAGAGGGAACATGCACGCATGCTACCACCCGACTGGCCATAACTGCCAATGGAAACGCGATATCCAATGCGGCAAACCAAGGAGAGGTCACCACTGCGTCACAGACCCCATACTTCTCCTTCCATATGCGGTAGTTACCTGGCTGAAGTGCATCACGCGCCTCAGACCAACCCAGCTGAGGGTTCCAGTCATTGTTCATAAATCTCAGCTGTGGCCACTGCTCCACCATCACCTCACTGATGACCCCAGTACCTGCCCATGGGTCCCACACGCCATCGATGGACTTCCAGTCCACCTCTGTCGCCAGGCGTCTCACCTCGGAAGGCACCGTAATGACAAGCTCAAGCCCCCACTGTAGCGCGCTGGCCTCGCGCACCTGTGCTCTAGTCATGTGCCTCAATTCTCCTCGCTTCTCAATTTCTTCTTCCGCCAAGGCAGGCACTAGAGGTGCATCCCTCAATTGCCTCGCCATCGCTTTCTGCTCCCGATATTTCTTGCTCAACACGGTGCGGTGTCCTTCATTCCAATGCCCAGGCAGGTACCCTCTCCTTTTTGTCGCCATCGATGATTTTTTTGTCGCCATGCAGAATTTTGGGGTCGGCTGCAGAATCATTCCGCTGGATGCAGAATTTCCTGAGAAAAAATGACCCGAACCCATAGAAACATCTTCTCAGATCTTGTTCTGACATTTTCCCTCAGGAAATTCTGCATCGGCTACTGTAGGGCCCATCGTCAGCCCGTTCGTCTACCGACGCGACGTCACACCATACTGTACTCCCCCTGGTCACACAAAGTATGTCGAAGGTCTCGTCTGCGCCCAGTTCCCGGCAATCGCTAGGCGTGGAGATGCGGATCCACTTACTTGCGTGGTGGATTTAAAACGCTTTGACCTTTCGTTGCCCCCGTGTTTTGGGATACTGTAGAGGGATACTCGACTTTTCGATTCTCGCGTTCCTGAACGCCTGTTAATGATCAGAAGTATGTCGCAAACTTTCACTTCAAAACTTCTAATAACACTTGGTACGCCATGGACGAAACGGCTATCACACTTTTCAACGGTCCTTGGCTCAGTCAAAACGACAACACCGAAGAAGGTTGGGCCCTCGCAGATTATCATTCTGGCTCTGATGATGGTGTTTCCCCAAGGCCACAAAAGACCCCTCGCAATTGCATTGACCAGCTTGCAGCCTCTACCAGTGTTGCCAAATCTCTGCGCGCACCAGTCGATTGGAATCCTCTTTCCGGCTGGCCTGAATTTCCCACCATCAAGCCTCATCTTAAAAAACTTCATGCAACGGGCCTTCGCTATATCAGGAAAACTCAGAGTAGGCAGTCCAGTACGTATGCCTGCCAGTCGCATCTTAAATGCGAGCACGCTATCAAATTTTATTACGATACAGGTGCAGTCGCTTTCAAAGCTGCGTGGAATAGTATTCCACACACAGAGCAGGTCAGCCCAGAAACCAAAGAGGTAGGAATCCCTCTTGAGTTTCGTGCACGCACTGATGAGCTTCTTCGTCAACATATGGGTTGTCCAATGCTTGTCCTCAACAACCTCATCACCGAATTCTGGGACGGTAACCCCGAGACGAAAGAAAGATTCCCGACTGCAGCTCAGGTTAGAAACCGTGCAAAGACGATATCTCGCGGCGCTGACGCAGCTGTTGGCACCATCAATACCACCATCAACAACGTCGCCGCTTTGGAAGCATATCTCAACGAACACGGGATCCCTGACTCTCAGGAGGCTTTCCAAGCTTTTTACAAAGACATTAATCCGTCTCAGACTTTTATTATGCACTACGAACGGTACGCACCAATATGCATACGCAATCTCGCTCTCTTCTCATTGCGTATTATGTCCACTCATTTTCTCAGCGCTGGGGTAATTCCCGGTCCGTATTTGCTGCCACGCAGATCTGACAAGTTCGGCCCTACCCTGGTTATGTCCTGCAAAGCCGTCGCCGAACATATTCGCCTTGAACATGAAAGTAATCAGCCCTCGAACATCTTCACCGTCAAGGCTGACGGCACTTTCGGCATTGAGGCCGGCGAATACGTCTTGCTAGACTTTGGGACTGACACCCTCCACTTCCCCCAACCTCATCTTTGGAAGTCTTTGGACGATAAACGGCATGCACCACGTCACAGCTTCCGTTTATATTGCTTCGCAATTGCCAAGTCCGAAAGCACCTTCTCATGTCAGACTGGCCTTCGTGGACTGCGCAAATACGCGCATCTCGCCTGGAATATTGACCTGCCCATCTCTGTCGCAATCGGTGACCCCATGCGCTCCCTTAGCGCAGCATTATTTAATCTCGCCGTCCCCGGCTCTCTAGAGGAGCCCTTAAACCCAAAGGACGTTGAACACGTTCGGCGCAAAGTTTTTCGAGTACATGCTTAAATTTGTGCCTAAGGAAGCCCAGTCCGCTGTAATTGAAGACCGCCTTACTCTTCTTGCTTGTGTTTCCACGGAGGAATTCTCGTTGACTGCTGATGTCGCCAGGAATGATTGGCTGATTAACGGCCTGACCGACTTTGTCAAAGCAGTTCACAACTTCACTCACGGAATTCACGTCGGCTGGCATCGAGGTGCAACCACCATTGCCGGCATCAAACCTGAGACGCAGGCCCCAGAGCGTACCCATCGTGAACTTCCACGGTATGTTTCGAAAAAAGCGTCTCATTGGACTGTCTTGACCGTTTCCATCCCTAAGTTGCTCAAAATGCAAGCCTTCCACTGCGCTTCTAAGATTCAACATGGTTTGGACATTATTCCCACCGTCTTCATTGAATTGGCTGTGCAGCTGGTCAGTGGTGTCGGATCTGAGCGTAATTTCTTTACATATTTTGAACGCGTGCATGGTTTCGAATTCTGGTATGTTAACCTGGAAAACACCCAGATTCAGGTTTCCGAGTTGCGCGTGCGCAAGAAACGCGATCTTATGCGTGGAGTAAACACGCGCAACTTTTTCAAGGATATGCCCACAATTCGTAAATACAGCGCAGACATCTGCGAGGTGGTCCTTAACGAGAATGAGGGGGGCAACCACCAGTGCCCTATCGACGGGGACTCCTGCACCTGTTTCTGGTTTTGGCACTGCAGAGTATGCCAACATCTGCTTGCTGTGCAACATCTGCAAAATTGTCTTGATATTCATGGCATGCTTGAGAGGGCTTTCCCGCATAACAAGCCCAAAACCATGAAAATGAAAATAGCTGCAGAGGCCGCAAAATAACTAGTGTGGAAATGTGTTATCTTAGTGTTCTTGTATTACTGTAGCGCGCACCGCACGTATTAATATTTACATTAGCCATGATTCCAATTGTCCTGTTATTCCAATGCCTGTATTGACGTCCCTTCCACTTGAATTTTATTTCGTGTATTTCAGTTATTGCATTAGTTCCGTTTTCCTGCCATGGTCACACATTTTCCCCACATAATGGCAGTTTGTCGCCATGGCGACAAATAAAATGTCTCCCCGAGCGACATTTTGTTCCATGGCGACAAAATGTCTCCCGGAAACACATTTTGTCGCGGCGACAAAAAGTCCCGAATGGCGACAAAAAAGCCCTTGGCGACAAAAACCCCCATGTTGGCGACAAATTTTCCACGTTGCCGCCCAGGCATGAAGATCTTCACGGCCTCTGAGAGCTTGTCTTGCCTGCCCCAGTCCACCTGGTCTGGCATGTAAAGGAATAGGTCCTTCTCTTCCAACATCATTTCCCTTAACGAGATGGCCTGCCATGGCTGGAACTTATCTCCCTTCACCACGCGACGGGGACCCACGTCCGCTGGCAGCAGGCGCATGTCTGGGGACAGCTTCTCGTTCAACTGCTGCTCCTTCATCCCCAATCTGTCCTCCAAGACGCAAGAGACCTTAGTCTCCTGGGCCTGCACCTCGGCGTTAGCAGCTTGCATCCTCGTGCCTGAGCACCTAGGACACAGCCACTCGCCTTCTAGGTCGGAGATACTCGATAATGTCTAGAGTGCGTTGTACGCACGCGTTCGCTGTGACGAAATCGGGTGGACCTCCCGTGGTGTGGGCCTGAATGTACTGGGTACAAGGAGGGCTTGCCCATACCACGTCGAAGTACCCTGGGGGATACCTCCAATAATCCCAGCTCTCAATGTCCGTCACGTGAGTCGGCCGCCAAAGCGGGTCAGCGTCCAGAGTTACCGATCTCGAGGCTGGGAAGCAGCGGGCAAACTCCTTTTCCACGGAGCCTGTTCCACTGAACAATGCCAATATCCGTACTGGCCGAGTATCAAGTGCAGCGAGGGTAGTGACATAAGTGACCTCGCCCTCGCTCGTCATTCCACGCGTTGTTCCCAAGGAAGGCATTCGTCGGCGGGGTTCTCAAACTCTTCCTCCCAGGGTCTCGTCAACAGGTAGGCTAAAGAGGCACCTGACGCTACCGCGGCAGAACTGGGTGTATCACGGCGTTGCTCTCGACGACGTAATGCAGCGTCACGTACCTGGCCATCCATGGCCAGACGTTCGGTCTCAAAGTCCTTCAGCTGCTGCAGAGGTGCTCCACGCTCCAGCTTGTCTCGAGTCCTGCACGAATCGTGAGCCTTTGAGTAGCCCGTCCAGCGTACCTTCCATTCTACAATCTCCTTTCCTCGGGAGATTCGAACTCGTCGAGCCAGAATGCGATCCACATGGGCCTCGCGCTGTCCATCAACTATCACCGCCTCTGGGATTGCTGGCTGTCGGCGTGACGCGAACGCATCTGCCCCTCCCACGTATGGCTTCAGTCGATATTGTCGATGTTGTTGAAAGGCGGGGGTTTGTTTGGAGGTCAGATGTCGAGGTGCCTAGGCTTCAGGAGGGGTAGGAAGTGAGGGGGCAGGCAGGCAGGCAGCGAAAATCCAGCGAAAAAATATGCGGTAAGTTTCCTTGATGTAGGGTTTGGCGGCATTGCGTGAACGCCTTACTTACTCGGAATGACATTTGGGGATATGATATCTTGAGGTAATTTTGTGCGGGGAACACGTTTCTGAGGTCAGATTGGTGATTTGACAAAGTGGGATGGTCGATTTTCGCCGAGCGCCCCTGCGGGGCGTAGACAGGGGATAGCGCGCAGTACGGTAGGATATGCCTCTCCAGGGGGGGCTTGCCGCCCGTTGCGAATCCGGATAGATCACTGATCCAGATGGGCGATACGACATCTTCATCGTGTTTGCCGTCGAAAATCGCTCTAGTGACATGTCCCTTACCCCATTTGCCTCGGAGAGCATCCATTGATAACGAGTCCCACAAGACAGACTTAGGGTTATAACTCGGAGTATCGATAAAAGAGCCTTCCCCATGGCCCCCTGGGGAAGATGCATGCACCACAAATGACGCGCCTTGGCGGCTCTATACCGCACATATCGGGGTGGGATAAGGTAGTGTGGTTCTGAAGACATATCGAGGGCTTCATGGCTGAGCGGATCGGAGAGATGGCGCGATTCAACAGCCTGTACCAAGTCGAGACCAGCACACACGTCGTGCAGCTCAGCGAGCACCTCCACCGAGTCGAATGGGGGTGTCAAGTGTCGGGCGGTTGGCGAGGGGCAGTGAGAGCGGTCAGGCCCTCAGAGGCGGCCATGATAATAACGCTCACATGCCTTCTGGCTGATTTTGGAAATTCAAGTCGATTCGTGCTCTTGAACACCGTCACCTGTTCATAAAGCATTTGGGAAAGCTGGGGCACACGTCCGACTCGATTCTGACCGAATTGCCCAAGTTATTCGGGCAGACGTATCGTTATCTTGAGCGAGATTTGAAGTTTCGATTTAGGGGGCGGGGTGGACTTGGCGGGATCGTATATGATAGTGCTAAAAGGCGGGGGTTTGTTTGGAGGTCAGATGTCGAGGTGCCTAGGCTTCAGGAGGGGTAGGAAGTGAGGGGGCAGGCAGGCAGGCAGCGAAAATCCAGCGAAAAAATATGCGGTAAGTTTCCTTGATGTAGGGTTTGGCGGCATTGCGTGAACGCCTTACTTACTCGGAATGACATTTGGGGATATGATATCTTGAGGTAATTTTGTGCGGGGAACACGTTTCTGAGGTCAGATTGGTGATTTGACAAAGTGGGATGGTCGATTTTCGCCGAGCGCCCCTGCGGGGCGTAGACAGGGGATAGCGCGCAGTACGGTAGGATATGCCTCTCCAGGGGGGGCTTGCCGCCCGTTGCGAATCCGGATAGATCACTGATCCAGATGGGCGATACGACATCTTCATCGTGTTCGCCGTCGAAAATCGCTCTAGTGACATGTCCCTTACCCCATTTGCCTCGGAGAGCATCCATTGATAACGAGTCCCACAAGACAGACTTAGGGTTATAACTCGGAGTATCTTGAGCGAGATTTGAAGTTTCGATTTAGGGGGCGGGGTGGACTTGGCGGGATCGTATATGATAGTGCTAAAAGGCGGGGGTTTGTTTGGAGGTCAGATGTCGAGGTGCCTAGGCTTCAGGAGGGGTAGGAAGTGAGGGGGCAGGCAGGCAGGCAGCGAAAATCCAGCGAAAAAATATGCGGTAAGTTTCCTTGATGTAGGGTTTGGCGGCATTGCGTGAACGCCTTACTTACTCGGAATGACATTTGGGGATATGATATCTTGAGGTAATTTTGTGCGGGGAACACGTTTCTGAGGTCAGATTGGTGATTTGACAAAGTGGGATGGTCGATTTTCGCCGAGCGCCCCTGCGGGGCGTAGACAGGGGATAGCGCGCAGTACGGTAGGATATGCCTCTCCAGGGGGGGCTTGCCGCCCGTTGCGAATCCGGATAGATCACTGATCCAGATGGGCGATACGACATCTTCATCGTGTTCGCCGTCGAAAATCGCTCTAGTGACATGTCCCTTACCCCATTTGCCTCGGAGAGCATCCATTGATAACGAGTCCCACAAGACAGACTTAGGGTTATAACTCGGAGTATCTTGAGCGAGATTTGAAGTTTCGATTTAGGGGGCGGGGTGGACTTGGCGGGATCGTATATGATAGTGCTAAAAGGCGGGGGTTTGTTTGGAGGTCAGATGTCGAGGTGCCTAGGCTTCAGGAGGGGTAGGAAGTGAGGGGGCAGGCAGGCAGGCAGCGAAAATCCAGCGAAAAAATATGCGGTAAGTTTCCTTGATGTAGGGTTTGGCGGCATTGCGTGAACGCCTTACTTACTCGGAATGACATTTGGGGATATGATATCTTGAGGTAATTTTGTGCGGGGAACACGTTTCTGAGGTCAGATTGGTGATTTGACAAAGTGGGATGGTCGATTTTCGCCGAGCGCCCCTGCGGGGCGTAGACAGGGGATAGCGCGCAGTACGGTAGGATATGCCTCTCCAGGGGGGGCTTGCCGCCCGTTGCGAATCCGGATAGATCACTGATCCAGATGGGCGATACGACATCTTCATCGTGTTCGCCGTCGAAAATCGCTCTAGTGACATGTCCCTTACCCCATTTGCCTCGGAGAGCATCCATTGATAACGAGTCCCACAAGACAGACTTAGGGTTATAACTCGGAGTATCGATAAAAGAGCCTTCCCCATGCCCCCCTGGGGAAGATGCATGCACCACAAATGACGCGCCTTGGCGGCTCTATACCGCACATATCGGGGTGGGATAAGGTAGTGTGGTTCTGAAGACATATCGAGGGCTTCATGGGTGAGCGGATCGGAGAGATGGCGCGATTCAACAGCCTGTACCAAGTCGAGACCAGCACACACGTCGTGCAGCTCAGCGAGCACCTCCACCGAGTCGAATGGGGGTGTCAAGTGTCGGGCGGTTGGCGAGGGGCAGTGAGAGCGGTCAGGCCCTCAGAGGCGGCCATGATAATAACGCTCACATGCCTTCTGGCTGATTTTGGAAATTCAAGTCGATTCGTGCTCTTGAACACCGTCACCTGTTCATAAAGCATTTGGGAAAGCTGGGGCACACGTCCGACTCGATTCTGACCGAATTGCCCAAGTTATTCGGGCAGACGTATCGTTATCTTGAGCGAGATTTGAAGTTTCGATTTAGGGGGCGGGGTGGACTTGGCGGGATCGTATATGATAGTGCTAAAAGGCGGGGGTTTGTTTGGAGGTCAGATGTCGAGGTGCCTAGGCTTCAGGAGGGGTAGGAAGTGAGGGGGCAGGCAGGCAGGCAGCGAAAATCCAGCGAAAAAATATGCGGTAAGTTTCCTTGATGTAGGGTTTGGCGGCATTGCGTGAACGCCTTACTTACTCGGAATGACATTTGGGGATATGATATCTTGAGGTAATTTTGTGCGGGGAACACGTTTCTGAGGTCAGATTGGTGATTTGACAAAGTGGGATGGTCGATTTTCGCCGAGCGCCCCTGCGGGGCGTAGACAGGGGATAGCGCGCAGTACGGTAGGATATGCCTCTCCAGGGGGGGCTTGCCGCCCGTTGCGAATCCGGATAGATCACTGATCCAGATGGGCGATACGACATCTTCATCGTGTTCGCCGTCGAAAATCGCTCTAGTGACATGTCCCTTACCCCATTTGCCTCGGAGAGCATCCATTGATAACGAGTCCCACAAGACAGACTTAGGGTTATAACTCGGAGTATCTTGAGCGAGATTTGAAGTTTCGATTTAGGGGGCGGGGTGGACTTGGCGGGATCGTATATGATAGTGCTAAAAGGCGGGGGTTTGTTTGGAGGTCAGATGTCGAGGTGCCTAGGCTTCAGGAGGGGTAGGAAGTGAGGGGGCAGGCAGGCAGGCAGCGAAAATCCAGCGAAAAAATATGCGGTAAGTTTCCTTGATGTAGGGTTTGGCGGCATTGCGTGAACGCCTTACTTACTCGGAATGACATTTGGGGATATGATATCTTGAGGTAATTTTGTGCGGGGAACACGTTTCTGAGGTCAGATTGGTGATTTGACAAAGTGGGATGGTCGATTTTCGCCGAGCGCCCCTGCGGGGCGTAGACAGGGGATAGCGCGCAGTACGGTAGGATATGCCTCTCCAGGGGGGGCTTGCCGCCCGTTGCGAATCCGGATAGATCACTGATCCAGATGGGCGATACGACATCTTCATCGTGTTCGCCGTCGAAAATCGCTCTAGTGACATGTCCCTTACCCCATTTGCCTCGGAGAGCATCCATTGATAACGAGTCCCACAAGACAGACTTAGGGTTATAACTCGGAGTATCTTGAGCGAGATTTGAAGTTTCGATTTAGGGGGCGGGGTGGACTTGGCGGGATCGTATATGATAGTGCTAAAAGGCGGGGGTTTGTTTGGAGGTCAGATGTCGAGGTGCCTAGGCTTCAGGAGGGGTAGGAAGTGAGGGGGCAGGCAGGCAGGCAGCGAAAATCCAGCGAAAAAATATGCGGTAAGTTTCCTTGATGTAGGGTTTGGCGGCATTGCGTGAACGCCTTACTTACTCGGAATGACATTTGGGGATATGATATCTAGAGGTACTTTTGTGCGGGGAACACGTTTCTGAGGTCAGATTGGTGATTTGACAAAGTGGGATGGTCGATTTTCGCCGAGCGCCCCTGCGGGGCGTAGACAGGGGATAGCACGCAGTACGATAGGATATGCCTCTCCAGGGGGGGCTTGCCGCCCGCTGCGAATCCGGATAGATCACTGATCCAGATGGGCGATACGACATCTTCATCGTGTTCGCCGTCGAAAATCGCTCTAGTGACATGTCCCTTACCCCATTTGCCTCGGAGAGCATCCATTGATAACGAGTCCCACAAGACAGAGTTAGGGTTATAACTCGGATTATCTTGAGCGAGATTTGAAGTTTCGATTTAGGGGGCGGGGTGGACTTGGCGGGATCGTATATGACAGTGCTAAAAGGCGGGGTACAGGCTGTACCAAGTCGGTAAACCGTTTATGTTGTTGTGTCCGATATCGATGCTCAACACAAACTATTTGCGCGAATTATTTGCAAATGACATCCAATTAATAATACCTAGGAAATGAATTCAATTTTACAAAATTGTAAATAAAGAAAGAACTTTCCCGGGAAAATGTAACT
This sequence comes from Cymbomonas tetramitiformis, assembly GCA_001247695.2. NCBI lineage: Eukaryota > Viridiplantae > Chlorophyta > Pyramimonadophyceae > Pyramimonadales > Pyramimonadaceae > Cymbomonas > Cymbomonas tetramitiformis. Next base: position 47,341 of record LGRX02027253.1, read on the forward strand.
TTGAAACGGCGTGATTTTGTTATAAAATGAAATTACCTAGAGACTTAAATTTCTTCTCTTGAAAATTTATTTTCTATTTCTCCAATAATCCCTTCCATAAGAAACATATATTTCGCGGTCTTGTTTCACATTTCGATTTATTACTATGTTCCCTACATTGTTGATTCTTGCATTATTCTTACATCCCATTTTTCTAGCATCTAGAGGCGTACAACTATTGTATTTGCCCGCAATTGAATTGGTTTTTTCAGCATCAAAATATGCATTTCGATTGTTGCTCCAAATATGAGTTCTATCCTTCACGTTGGGGAATTTGGCGTTCATTTGTTGTAGCGTCATTTTATCCGTTCCGATAGTGTATCTTCCAACCATCGTGCCTTTTTTTAAATTACTCTTGGCATAAACGCCTTGACCCGAATCAGGTATTTGACTATCGCCAACCACGACGTGTTTGTGTACATAGCATAATGGGCTATATTTGCAAGTCATATTCTTACATCGATGCCCCGATTTGGTCGTAGCCGTACATCTTTCGCAAGACGTTTTCATATATAATATCCCGTGTATATATGTATATATCTTAACTATTAACTTTCTATTTTATTATTTCCATTCGGTACTATTAGTTCATCAAAGCATTTCCGATATTTTTTGTTTGCATCCTTGGGGTTTAAGTCTATAAGCAAGAAACAATATTTTTCTTTGGTGGCATAATCATATACTTCCATAAATTCTTCAAGAGGTATCTCTCCCGAGACCGATTTGAAAACGTTTTCCATCTCCTTCTCATCATATATTTTGAACAACCATAATGCCGTTGCATTGTTTCTTACGGCACGAGGTAAACCAAATTGGGCGCTTGAAAAGTTTTGGACGCAAATCAACAAACTCAAGCCTAGAGCACCTCCCATATTTTTTGAGAACATTCCGCAATGTCTATGCCGTACACACATATTTATAAATTTTCGGTTACCAAACAACCGAGTGCTTTGCGCATCATCAACGAATGCTATGATTCTCGGTTGATGATGATACTTATATGTCGGTGGTTGATAATTGTTTGAAGCAAATTTTAACAAGTATTCTGGTGGGATATCGAGTATACTTACCGAATCGCTACGTATCATTTTCATAACTTGCTTGTAAATTTCCAATTCTTTTAAATAGTTTTCATAACCTTCCGCTTCATTGTCCATAATTTCTAATACATTATCAATGGTTTTTGGGTCGTCCGGGTCGAACACATCTTCGTCCTCTATATCTAGGTCTTCCATTAGTGATTTATTGGATGAGAATGTTGAGCTTATGCGCAATACACGGTCGCAATTGTCATCTTGTTTAAGCATTCGTAAATAGTTACACGCCGAGGTCGATTTGGCTGAACCACGTCGACCGATTAGCAAGATATTAAATGGTTGTTTCAATAAGTTTTCACTTGTTTCGTATTGAAATGCACTAGCTTTCGGTGGTTGAATTTTAAGTTTTGTATCATTCAATTTAATTGTTTTCATTAATATAATACTATTAGAAAAATGAATTGTATCGCCGACATTTCCGAAAAGTGCTTCACCTACCGGCAAAAGGAACTTATGTGCGACTATTTTAAACATTATAAAGAACTACATCCACATCTCCCCGATTCGATTCTAGTATACACAATTAAAGCATGTATGGTAAATCCCGACAAATTCCAAAATTGGTACGATAATAAATCCTTGGTAAAACCGAAACCACGTGAAACTCAAGAAGATTATTACAAGTATGCCAAAATGAGTGAACAAGAGCTAAGCGATTATGTTAAAAATAATGTAACCATATAGTAACGATGAATGTCTCGAAATTCTCAAAAATGTTATACTTTAATAGCGAACAAAATAGTTTACTCGATTCACGACTGGGTCAATATAATATTCCGAGTCAATTGCTTTCATATAAGACGACGGACCAATTGCAACTCACCGTTAATGATTTCTACATTGAAAAGACATTTTATGATATAAATCGAACGAACAATACATTTTTTTGGGGAGACAAAACAGCTAATGCCAACAAGCTGTTTAAAATTGAAATCAACCCCCAAAATTTTCCTTTTCCTAAAACATTTCACGACGCGCAAATTTTGGCGGCTATAGGTGATGCTATAAATAAGCAACTAGGACCCGCCGGCTCCGCCGTAACGGTGACGGCTAGTGTAGCAACACAAGCCGATGCAAACCTCAAATTAATTGTTTAGGAATTCGACAATGATTTGGAAGATAAGGTTGATTTTTACTCCTTCGCAACCAAAAGCATAGCGAGGTGTAGCGGAACTTTGTTAAATGTAATAAGCCCATTTGCATCAACGGTAAACGATGCACTAAACAACGATTCGAGCGAACTTTTAGGGGGGGATCCGTTTCGGGAGCGAGATTTGGTAGGTAAATCTGAATTGAGCCAATTAGAACCAATGTTTCAAAAGACATCATCAAAGACTATGCAAAGCTACTTTCCATTTACATCGAACACAATTCGAGAGTTATATCTCCGCACACAATCGTTAGTTTCAAGCTCGGCTTTAGAGGTTGTTAATCTAAGTCAAGCTAGTGACGACCAAGTCGGTGAGATGATATCTAGTGATATACTATTTAAAATTGCTATCGACGACTTATCTAAGCCATCATTTTCATATATAGATGCCAACAACAATTATAGCGTTATCATAAGTCCAAGTCTATTGTCACAAATAAACTTTGCATTAACGGACTCACGTGGAAGACTAATGTTTCAAATTTCAAAAGACAATGGTCGGACACCGTCGTCTCTTGTTAGCCAAGCTCGCTCAGGAAATGTATATTTCAGTTTTTCATTAAAAGTTGAAGTTATAAGCAACGATTCGCAATAAATTTATCTGTATTATATATTATTATAAAGAAATGTCAGACAGCTATTATCCCGAATCCTTGAGTTATGCGACGACTCAAATGACAGATTTTAGCCAGAATCAATTTGAATTATTGACATCAAACTCGACCGTTGTTAATGGTGGAGGGGGCTCTTTGGAGATAAATTTACCTATAAACAGTTTTATCGACACAAAAAATGTTGCTATAAGATTCTTTGCCAAAACCAATCGTGCATTTACGTACGATAGTGGAGGTAGTGTATTAAAAACTTGTCATTCATTTTTGCCGGAGATATTCAACTTACCTTGTTCTCTAGATATGAGGTAAGTATCAATGGAGTCATTGTAAATCAATCTGTGACTCAAGCAAGCGATATTCAAGAGGTAAAACATTTAGTAAGTGACCATTTAGAAAATGAAATAACATATAGAAGCGTGTTATCGAATTGTGGCTCGGAAGGTATCCAATTGACTAATGGATTGATAACGGGTTCACTTGACGAAGATAATCAAGCCGGTGACTTCGAAGGGCGAGAATTCATTTTGAACAATCTATCAGGATTTCTCGGCACTTGTGAGCCGTCCATAATTGACTCGAGCACACTTGGTGCAATAAGAATCAGGCTTTTTATTACCGACAATGCAGTAATACATACACCGATGGGTGTACAATTCTGATTACTTTGAGAATACGAGTTATTAAACGGCTGTACTCCATTCACGTTGTTTATTCCATCATCATCGAACATAACAATAGTCGAAGCCGTAATCGTATCGGCGGTGTTATTAACAAATGTAAATACATCGCCCGTAAATCTCAACGGATTTGCTGGAAGAGTCGTATGCGCATACGCTTTCGTGATGAGCGTCAAAGGAACACCCGTTAGTGTGAGTGAGTTGGTTGAACTTGGATAAGCGTAATTTAACGAGTTACTTAAAATAACAGATGCAGAATTTAATTCATTTAATTCCATTGTTGTACCGGTATTTACCACAGCTAGAACCTGAGAAAGACTGCCGATGCTTCCATTATTAATAGCACCGGTTCGCACTTCGTTTGAGCTAGAATCGTAATACAATTGTAGACTTTCAGAACTGACATCTGGACTAGCCCTGATAGGTCTGATGTAGCAACTACTTGCCACACCGGCATTCAATTCAATTCCGCTTGCGTTCAAAACAATTGCGTTATCTGTGTTTACCGCACTTTGAGTAGATTTTTGTCCTGCCAAAGCACCTATGTTTATGGAACTTTCACCGGCTGTATATTCACCTGCATATTTTCCGATGTTCACCACTGCATCCTTGCAGTTAACCTGACCGCAATCGTCGCCGATAGACACGACATAGTCACCACAATTACTATTACACGAACCGGGACCGATTGCAATCGTATCATTACTTGTTGTATTGTTAATAGATAATGCATTGCGACCGATTGCTATAGAACGGTCTCCAATGTGGTCGGCGATTGTGTATCCTTGAGTTTGCTCTCCGATGGACACTTTTCCGAAACCGGCAGAACCACTTTCAATTCTGAAATTGTTTCCGGTTAACTTCTCTTGAGATACATTCATTGTACCGGTACCCGTGTATGAAATATCATTCACATCGCTTCTAGCACCTCGGGTAGTCACGCCTTGAAGTGTAGATGTATCAGGTTGGACGGGGAGATTTGTTAACCCTGACCCATCACCCACAAATGCAGAAAGCACTAATACTATTTGTGGTACTGCTCCCTTGGTCAGTAACTAATTGGAGATTCTGATTAGCACCAGATGGCAAATTGCTTAAAAGACTACCGTCTCCACGGTATTTACCGGAGGTTAATGTAATATCACCTGTATCAAGAACCAATGGACCATTTGATACTAGCAGTCCACTCCCCAATGGCTCTATGTTGATGGTCGTTTGGAGGCAGGTAATTTCATTGATTCCTGTTTCTCCAATTCTAACTCGTGTTTGTTCGACCGGGTCTAACGACTCAATCTCGAAAGAGCTGGCAAGGTCATCGAGTCCTACTGAGAATCGTGATTTGGAAACTGGGTTGTTCAATACAAAATCGTTAAACTTTATTGAAGTGTGAACTTTTAAGGAGCCATCAGTCAACAATGACATTTGCTCTCGTTCATTTAATGGGTCTTGAGTATCTATGAATTTTATATCGTTCCGGTATCGAATATCTGACCCGATATGCATAGTTTCCAAGGGATTGTCAATCGAGCATATCGTTTGACATTCAACGGTATTTACCACTAATGGGTCGGTTAAAGTGACAACAGGTTTCCCATCTTTCATTAAGGTGTCCACGCTCAAATTCTTTATGAATGCATTTTCGCCTAAAGAGAAAGTCGACATTGTTATATATTATAAACTTAAGATTTTTATATCGGGCTAACTCTTTTTGTATTTCACAGTATATTTATCAGTATTCGGCGCATCTTCTTCTATATAAAACTGTCCAATTTTCGCGGCAGCTTCAAGCGGCATACTAGCTGGATTTACGAACAAACCTTGCCCTATATTCAGATTTTTTGCAATACTGCAACTACCCGATGTTCGTAAAGGATTTAGACTCGATGCTACGTATTTTCTATTCTCATCGGTGTCATCAGAATCATTATCCGCTACAATTTTTTGACAAAACCAACGACCATCGACAGCTAATATAACATCATTATTGGCTTTTATACCGGCATCAGGATTTGCAATATTTGTATATTTCAAAAGATATGATTCTGGATCTGTTATTAAATCAGTAGTAATAGAAATTGTAGGTGGAGAAGGAAAGTTTAGTGCTCGTAAAATGATATTACTTTGAAAGTTGCAAAGCTTATTTACTGTTAAGAAACCTTGAATAACAACCCCATTTTCACCATTATTTGTTTCAATTACTTCTTCATCGCCCTGAATCCACAAACTAGTTCCTCCGCCACCCGAAGGTGGTGGACCACCATTAAACGTCGTACATTGTAAGTTTTTGCAAATGAGGTCATCGCTAACAATCGATGTACTTCCAAGTGAAAAGGCCGACATCTATAATTATTATAATATATAAAATATATAATATATGCATTCATCAAACCATATTAGGAATTTGCTCCATTTCTCGTGTTCGAGGTATATTTGCTTGTTGCCGTTGCGAATTATTTGCAGGTATTGGCGTTTTTGACGAATCCACAAATTTGACGCCGTGTACATAAATTACGTTATCGTCAAATTCATCTTTACGAATTCCTTGCTTTTGGTAATCATAATTTGAATGCCAATGTCTATCTTCAAATGCTCGTTGCCTCTTTTTGTCTTTGTTGCGTGGAATGTAAAACAACCAATTTGCAAAACCTTGAAGCTCATCGGGCGCATTCTTCGATGTATACCTAAAATCTGGGTCTATATTTGCTAAGATATCGGGATTCAAATCGTCCGAGACACGATTTGCATAATCTTGCGGACTTTCATCTTCTTTGGCTGAATAGTAGGCATCATACACCGCTAATCCATAAAGACCCGCATCTAAGGATTTTGATGCGATTCTTGCCAAGCCGAGGCGAGCTCTTAACGGCGACACCCTTTCCGATTCTATGTTTTTGGGAGTATAGAATTGGTTGATATCGTGTAGTTCGCTTATTTCACTTTCCGTGCGTGCTTGGTTTAGGTAAGACGTATTTGACATCATATGTAGCATGGTAGCCCCTCATTTGCGTCGCACTGGTTATTTTATTTGTCGTGTCGCAAAAGATTCGTTTATATTAACGACGCTTCGCAGCTTTTTCAGAAATATGCTGTTTTTCATTTCGTTTCCCTTAAAGGAGCGAAACAGGTTTCCTGGAAAAAAGTGACATCAACAGGCCACACCGCAGGAGCTGTCCCTCAAAAATTATGCCGTTGGAAATTTTCCAAAAAATTTCTGCCCATGTCAGCAGTCCTACCATGATTGTGTCGAGCGCTCGCGCTTTACCGGCCAATCATGATACGATAGCATCTCAGCAGTCCTACCCCGGATTCTTTCGACCGATCGTTCGTAACCGACAACGAGAGAAACGTTTAACAATTCAAAATTATACCACGAAGATATATATGCTGTTTTTCATCCATGTCAGCAGTCCTACCATGATTGTGTCGAGCGCGGCTCGCGCTTTACCGGCCAATCATGATACGATAGCATCTCAGCAGTCCTCCCCCGGATTCTTTCGACCGATCGTTCGTAACCGACGACGAGAGACACGGGTAATAATTCCATATTTTACTCCGAAGATATGCGGAATTTCCAATTATTTACGCATCTCGTCATTCAAGATCATCTCACCACTCCTATCGGCGGCGCGGCCCGGACAAAAGTGGATATGGTATGATCCTGGTCGGCAACGTTTTCATTTTTCTCCAAGCTCTTATCTTGCGCCTACCTGCTCGCTGTCTCAGCGCGCGGCTTGTGTTTTTGTTTGATTAATGATTTTTGCGCGCTACTTTTCTTTAGCGATATTTCATATTGACCATGTTTTCGTGTGCATGCGTGGAACCCGGCGGGGGGGCGTTCCTGCGATGTTCTCACATGAGCCGCATCCCACCAGCAGCCCATCCTGCGATATATGGATGATTGGAGGCCGTCGGGCGTCTTTGCATCCCGCCTGACGGTTTGGGTTCAATTTCCAACAGGAATTCTTCCTTCCTGAGCAGCGCTCTGTTTTTTTGCAGGTTTATGCTGTGCCTTTTCTGAAGGCGCCAGCAACGGCCATAGTGTATAATTCATGCTGTGCCTTTTCTGAAGCCGCCAGCAACGTTCCTGGCGGCATCTTTCCCTCTGGCCCTATTAAGCTGAAGGGGTGCTTGGAGACCGGCGGGATTCTCCGACGGGTTGGGTTCGATTCCCAACGTCTTTACTAACCAGCGTTTCGTATTTTGCAGGTTTTGTTTTTTACGCCGAGCATCTTTTTATGCCGCCAGCAGAGTGCTGGCGGCATCCTGTTTAGGTTTCGCCGATTATTGATGTTCAGAATTTTAGATTTCCCACCTACTGTTCCGCTGGTGTTTTCAAAACGTCTATTTTGTACGTAGACGCCCACCCGAGGGTGAAATGCGGACAGCAGTTGGCTGTCGGTATTGGGTTCGATCCCCAACGTCCTGACTGATTCGCTGTTCGTGTGCTGCAGGAAACGTTTTGGTTCTGAAGATTTTGGAACGTGCGCTGTGCTCTAGTTTCCTAGTTTAGATTTTCATATCGCCCTCGGGTAGTTGAATCCTTGTATTAGAAACTAGCAGGCTAGTAGTAATAAGTAATTATGCTAATATTTTTTAAGAGAGTAATCGGTTTTTCTCTTTGTATCTTTATCCATCTGAAACGCTTGGTTGCTTGCTACTCATGTATGCCTCGTGCTATATGAATGTCCCCAAGTGATCGTATAATACACCTGTGTTTTATGTAATATTCGCGGTACTACTCGTTCAGTAATTTTGTTTTTCAAGTCATAATCGCGGTACTATTCGTTTGTGTTCCCCCTAGCTTAATTTCATTTTCGGAAATTTTCTGTGAATTTTCACGACAGAAATGAGCGTGGCCCTGCGACAGACATGAGCGCCACGCTCATTTCTGTCGCACGGTATAATTACAGTTTGTCGCACGGTGCGACAAATAAAATAACCGGTGCGACAAATTTGAAGTGCTTCCATGTAGCATTCTTGTGCTTTAAACGTCTTGCGCCCATTGATACCAAGTCACCTTCAACGCCGTATATGTTATGAATTCTATCATTTGGAACGTTACCCACAGGTTTTTGAAATGGGTTTATTGCGGGATTGAATAAATGAGCCTCTTTTATTCTAGATTCTTTAGATGCATACTTTTCCATTATATAATTTTGTACACCGCCGCCTAAGCTATGCCCCGTTAACGCCACATTGCTAGTTGGATATGCATTTAATACATCTATTAAACGACTCTCAGCTTGCTTATATCTACCCGTTTCTCGTTGTTTTCCGATAAGAGTTTTTAGATTCACATCGAACCAATCCTCGTATGCTAACGGGATACGTTGTGGGTCACTGATTAAGACATCGGCATCTTTTAAACCCGACACATCACTTCCTCGTTGTGCAATAATAACTTCATCTCTTAACTTGTGTTTTAAAACGATTGCATTTCTATCCGACAAGTCTTTATCCAAGTCGTAAATCGGCAAATCCAACATTGCATTTTGAAAACGTTGTGGGCTTTCCTTCTTAAATGCATATGCATACGAAAGCTCACTCGCTCTAGCCATCTGAGCCATCCTCTCGTCATCTTTAGTGATAGTGTTTTTGCCTATTATACGTTGACCTAACGAGGTTTCTTTTGTCATTTCTTCAAGCAATTTGCCGTATTTTGTTTTTAGAAATTGATTATGAGCTTTATCTACTTTACTCAAACGTGTCGAGGTTGTCGGCTTTAAGGTATCTATGTCATATTTTGGCTTATTAGTGATTCCGGGCTTGGTTAGAACATTTTTGCCTTTGTTTTTGATAACGAGGGTTTTGGGTTTTTGATTTGTAACTTCATCATTTGTTGCCTTTCTTTTCGGTTTGGACACAAATGTGTTGTCTAATGTTCTATAGTTGAAAGCACCAAATGGTTTTTGGCATTTATTTCGGTCGGGATTTTCAAAACAACTTGTCATCAAGAAAAAGAAAAAAGAAAAAGAGACACCCTTGGACGGGGTGTGGGGCTTTGTGAGTCCCCTTGACTCCTTCTTCTTTGTCCCTTAGTCTGGTTCCTTGTCTACTTTAGTTCTATATAGTCTGTTTAGGCTTACTGCAAATCCTGTCGCTAGGTCATGTATTTTCCTGAGTAGGTGTAGGGCTTCTTGTTTGTCGAATCCTAAATGTTTGGTCAGTATTTTCTCCGTGTGTTCGTATATCGTTCCCGTATTGCCGAATACCATCACGTGTAGCGTTACCTTGTAGCCATATAGTTCTAGTAGTCTTACTAGCGGTGTGTATTTTGTGTACTTCGTCTTTAGTGCTTCCTCCCAACTCATTTCGTCTGTGTATGTTACCTCTATCAGGTGTATGTGGCCCGCTTCCATCATTGCCTTTTGGTGTGTGTACCCAGGCTGCTCATTCCCCTTTTCAGTTCCCTCTAGCATTACTATGTCCACGTAGTGTGGTATGGTGTCCTTTCCGTGTGCTGGTGCCGGTGTGTTTCGTCCGTCCAGTCTGCATTGCCCCCTTGTGAGGAGGAAGTCTTCTATTGGTCTCCCGTTGTTCATTCCTTTCCCTTTTTTCCCCGCATGGGTTCTTATTATACATCCTCCCTTCCTGCCTCTGCTAATTGCTTTCGCTATCATTTTGGTGGTCTCATCCGACCTGCTTATTACCATGTTCTTTATCTCCCTCTCTGTGCATCCTCCCAGCACATGGGCTGTGCGTATGAATCCTCCCGCGTTTACTTGTCTGGGCATCCCGCAGCATTTGCATTTTTGCGACCTTCTCCCTCCTTGCTGCTTCTTGTATGGTCCCGCTGGTAGTTTGTTCGCCCGGCATCTTAGCAGGACTGTCACGTCTTTCTCGTTTAGGTATTCCGTTCCCTTCTTCCAGTATCCATTAGAGAGCTTGTGCATGGCTTTATCACCTTTGAGGTGCTGCATGTATTTTTCCGGCTTTTCTTGTGTTGCTGTCAGTATTTTTTCCCTCGAGGACTTTCTCCATTCCTTCACTTGGTGTACTTCCTTTTGCTCTGCTTCCTGGTCCTGTACCATTTCCTGGAGTGCTCTCCATTCTTCCTGTGCTTCCTCCTGTTGTTGGGCCATTTCTCTGAGCTCGGCTGCGGTGTCCTGCTGTGTTGTCGTGTCCACATTCTGTGTTTCCGGTGGCTTCAGTTTCTGGGTTGACCCTTGTGCAGTTTCTCCTTGGGCTTCCCTCGGCCCTTCAGCTTCCCGTAGGACTGGTTGGTCGGGTTTTGCCTGGCTTTGGGTTCTTCTTCGTTTTTGTCTTTCTCCCTGTTCTAATGCCTCCTCTTTCTGTATTGTTCTTGTCTTCCATGCCTGTTCCTTATTCATTTCTACTCCCCGTGTGCCCTCTCGCCCTTGCCCCCTCTTTTGTTTAGCTTGTTGTGCTGTTTGTACCTGCTGCTCCTGTATTAATGCCTCCTCCTCTAATCGTTCCATCCTCTGGAGTTCCAATTCCTCTTCCTGTTCCTGTTGCCATTCTGGTTCATCGGGCCGGGTGTCTGCCCAGGCTGTTTCTATTTCAGTAGGCTCCCGGTTTTTTTGTGCGTATTCTGCCTCCGTCCTCTCAATGCGTTGTCTTTTGGTCTCCCATTCTTCTGGCCCGGTTTCTAGTTTCCTTTTTAGTCTTTGTATTATGTTTGTTTTTCCCGTCATTTTTGCCTCCCTCACCTTTTTTGTTACATGGTTGAGTATTGCTTGGTGTCCTTCCAGTTGTCTACCCGTGGCCTCGCATATTGCTAGTAGCATCACTGTATCCGTGTTGTCGTGGTTGAGGCCGTATTCCCCTTCCTCACAGGCCCTTTTTGCCACCTCGTCCGCCATTTCATTCCCATGTATTCCCACATGCGCTTTAACCTTGTATAGGGCCACTTTTGTTCCTTCCTTATTTAGCTTTTGTATTTGTTTCATTATTTTCCACAGTAGGTCCCTGTGTACGTGCCTTTCAAGCGTGTGCGGCCTTCTTTTCATGTTTTGTATCTGGTAGAGGGAGGTCAGACTATCCGTGCATATGCTGACTTTTTCTTCACCCGAGTTTGAGTCTAGTGTCAGTGCCATATATATGGCAGTGAGCTCCGCCCTGTTAACAGTTTGGCATCGTCCGGCCCATCTTTGCATGTGGTTCATTGCCCGTTCCCCTCTTGGGTCCCAGACACCTGCCGCCGTCACTTCCTCGACTTCCCCGTTTTCCTTTTTGACTTTTCTTTGGCTTCCATCTGTGTAAAGCATATTGTTTCTGTTGTGCCTCCTGTGGGGCTCTGGGTATCCTTTCCCTTGGTTGTCCCACCTGCTTTCTGGTGGTGGTTCTGCTTTCTCCTTTTCACCCCTTTCCCACTGCAGCCATTGGTCTCCGTTTATGTGCTCGTCCGTTGTGTCTGGGCCCGTAAATTGCAATGCCCACCTTCTTAGGGCGTCTCTGTTTATTTCCTCCCTACTCCAAGTGGTGTTAGCTCTTAGTACGTCCATAGTCGTTGGCCTCGGCCCCCTATCCCCTCCTCTGTGCTCCCCTTCTTTTTCCCTGTCTTCCATCCACCGGTCAATTATCTTCTCTGTGTGGTTTTCCAAGTGGCCGCCTGGTAGTGCTTGCATGACCGGTAGTTCATGGTTCATCCATGGCGCGGAGTCTATGACGCAATCCTTCTCCCATTCCGTAATTGACCTAGGTCGCCTGTCTGCATCCTTGAGGGTGAGGGGCCTGTGTATGTAGCATGCTCTGCCTATCGTCCTGACTTTGCTTTGCGGGCACTTGAGAAGGGCCTTGCTGAATATGTCGTGGGTTTTGAGTGCGTCCGGGCAGTATTTTCTCCATCCTGCCGCATTCGCTACTACCAGTATTCTCATGTTCCAGTTGCATTGTTTGGGTTTCTGTAGGTTGCCTTGCATCCAGTGGTCGGGTGGTAGGAAGGTGAACTGCCCTTCCTTTATCTCCAGTAACTCGTGTACCCTGTATCCCATGTGCTTATTCAGCAGTTTTCTATACGGGCTTTTGGCATATGTGGGGTATATTCCTACCCCCAGAACGGGTTCAGCCGTTTTTGTGGAGTTAATTGCCTTTTTCAGTGCCTTGTAGAGGTCCCCTGCTGTGTACTCTGGGTTGAATTGGTATGACCCCAGTTTTTCCCATTGCTCTTCCCATGCCGAGCCTACAGCCCCAAATACCGAGTCTCGTGGGTATTGCGAGTAGTACGTTCTGGTGTCCCTGTGTACATTAAGTGGGGAGGCGAATACCTCTGTTTGGACTCCCATGGCTGTGTGTACCGCCTCCATCATTTCCGGAGGGAAGGTCCAGTGGTTTTGGAGGTTCCTTTTTCTGTGTTTCATCTCCGCTTTGCTGGAGTACCTTATCAGCAGTTGTGCTATTTCCTCCTCAAAAGTGTTTACATGTATTTTGTGTTCTACACTTAGTTTCAGCCTTTTGGCCAGTTGTTTCTCTGTTGGCCTTTGTGCCGTGCTGTCCCCCACCGCCTCGGCATATCTGTCGTACAATTCTCTAGCTTTTACCGTGCTCAGCGTGCCTATAAGGTTTCCCTCCGGCTCATAGCAGTAGGTGGTGTCACCTTCCGTGCGCAGTTGTCTGTCCTTCACACCTGGAATGTGCCTAATGTCCTGGTCCGGGTTCGTTTCCCTTGTGCATATTTCCAGGTGCGTTACTTCTTTCCAGTACCTCTGTTCGCCGTTTGGTTGTCCTGCCAGTATCTCTTCAGCGGGCTCGCGTTTGGTCCTTTTGTTTCTCTTGTTGTTCTTCCATTCTTCCACTAGGTTTTTCCATCCTTGGTCCGAGGAGAGGTTGTGTTTGAGCAGGTGTGTTCTTACTGTTTCTTCTGTGCTCCACGTCGTCTGTTCGTTTCCTTCACCATCGGTCCACCGTATTTCGTACTGCGTTACTTTCGAGGTCGAGTCTGTGTAGTTTTGCAGGTACTGTCTCGTTGCCAGTATCTCGGCGGGCGTGTAGTTTCCCTCTTGTCCTAGCATTTCCATTCGGTCTTCCTGTGTCGACCACTGGCCTCTGTCCTGTTGTCCTGACTTCCTCTTTACTCTCCCCCGCGGGTGTCTGGTGGTCATCACGTCGTCTTCCTCCTTTTCTTGGTCGGTTTCTATGCCCAGAACTTCCTTCTCATGTTCCGTCCACTCTACCTCTGACTGTTCGAAATGCTTCGTTTGGTTGGCTAGCGGGTACATAGACACTAGTTGCAGTATGTCCTTCAGACTGTTTCCAGCCTCATGTAGCGCCTTTATTTGTGCCGGCCAGTCGCTTATGTTTTCCATGCTCACCGTACTTTTGGTGTACCTCTCTAGCTCTCCTGTTTTCCGTTCTTGTATATATTCGGGTTTCAGCCTTCTGTTCCACACATGGTCCCAGTGGTCCCCTGGTTTCTTAATGTCGTTGGGTTGTGCTTCGCAAATGTATGGGTATAGGTGCAGCATTCCCTGTGCTATCTTTGTTGCCGTCTTGGTGTCGTATTTCCTTCCACCTGTTGCTTTCAGTGTTTCTATTGGTATGGCACTTTTCCCGTCTGCCGTGGTTAAGTCCTTGAGGTCCGGGTAGTTTCTGAATAGTGTGAGTAGTTTGGTAAAGTTTATTTGCTTGGTGGCTTGCTGAGTTTTCGTTTCCTGTATTACATTTACTGTTCCCATTTTTTCAAAGCCTGTCGTCGCAGGCTGCGACTGTGGGTCTCTGTATTCTGTATCCATTATCCTTTGGTGCTTGGTCGTTCTGGTTGTGCCCTCCATTTCCGCGTTTGTGTATACCCTTTTAGCTTTTCCCAGCTGCCTCATTATAGGTAGTGTTTCTTTGCCCAGTTCCTGCATGTGAGTTCCCACTCCTTTCACGCGTATTCCATATTCATTCAGAGCATTCATCTTCCTCAGAGTGTTCGTTTGTGTCTGCAGTCCCATTTTTAGCTTGCTCCTTGTGCTGCTGTGTCCCCTTTCTTCGAAGTGTTTTTCCAGTAGCCCGGCTGTGGACCTACTAACTTGTGACATTCTTTGTCTGGTTTGAAGGTTTCTCTCCCTTTTGCCATATCCCATCTGGGCCCCTTTGTCTTCCTCACTCTGAACAGCGCCTGCCAGTCCCGTGTACACTTCCTGTGCATATATTGCCTGTAGGGACTGGAGCCCCAGTCCGTATTCCTCTTTTTCCTCCGTGTTTAGTTCATTGGGCGTACCATTCGCGGGAAGTCCATATATTCTTTTCATCGCGGCTCCCAGCTGATTTTCGGCCTGTTGTATTTCACCCTGTGTGTATATCCCGAGGTGGAGTCCGTATTTGAATTTCCCCAATATGGCCGACTTCAGGGAGTACTCTTTTTGTCTTTGTGTGAGGGGGGTTGCCAGTAGTGCGTCTATTCTTCTTTTGAGTTCCCGTAGTGACTTTCTTTTCTCCTCTTTCCATGTCCCCAGCATATTGAGTAGGACCCCCAGGTACTTGTAGGTATCCCCGGCTTTTAGGACTTTTAGCGTTCGACTTCCGCATTTCACCCCTTGGTGCCTACTTTCTTTCACGTTTTTGTTGCCATGTTCTACCCCTGTTATCTTTGTTTTGTCCTCGTTTATTCTGAGTCCACTCCAGTCTCCAAATGCCGAGAGTTTCTTTAGCTGTTGCTCCATGCCTGTCATTAGTTTGGTTAGTATAATTAGGTCGTCCACAAACGCTCCGGAGGAGGTTCTCAGTTCCCCTCTGAGCTCCCTGTCAGTTGCATACCTGTGCTGGTATCCATGGTCTCCCACCTCTAGCCATCTAAGGAGAGGTTCCAGGTATAGTATGAACAGTAGCGGGCTCATGCTGTCGCCTTGCAGAATCCCCCTTCTTATTGGCACCTCTTCCGAGACCTGGTCCCCTACTTTCGCTCTCATTTGCATGGAGTCCTCCTCGTTTTCGCCCAGTATGTCCCTAACAGCTTCGGTAAGTTGTGGTGGCACCCCTAGGTGTTTTAGCGTCGTAATGAGTCTTTTGTGGTCAACCGAGCCATACGCATTTTCGAAATCCACGTAGGTTGCATGTAGGTTTCGTTTGGAGAGGTTGGCGTCTTCAATGGCATTGGTTACCCTGGTGAGTTGCTTCATTGTGTTGTGGTTTTCCCTTGAGCCCTCTTGTGCTTCCGAGAGCATGCCGTTTATCTCACAGAAGTCAGCTAGCATTTTTGTGAGTACTGTAGTGTATAATTTGAACAGGCAATCCAGTAGTGCTATAGGTCGGTAGTTTTTTTGTTTTGTTACTTCTCCTTGCTTGTGGTGGAAGCAGAAGTAGCCTTTTTTCCATGGTAGGGGGGTGTGTCTATGCTCCCACATTAATTTCATGAGTTCACACAGTTGGTCGTGGAATCTGTCCGGCATCTGTTTCAGTATTTCATTTTGTATCCCCATGGGCCCGGCTGCTTTGTTGGTTTTCATTTTCTTCACTGCCTGTCGATAGGCCTCTTTGTCCACATTTAGGTTTACTTTTGTTTGGTCCGGCCTTTTGCATTGGTTTTCCCTCACGTAGTTCTTGTACCTTTCGTCAAGCCAGGGTGGCGTATCTTTAAGTCCTTTCTCTGGTTCCTTCATTTTGTATGGTTCCGACCACGCAATGTGTTCGCCCATTGCCTGTGCCACTTTTTGGTGTCCTACCACTAGCTCTCCTTGCATGGTTTCAATTGCTTGTATTGTTGTAGCTGGTGCCGTTCCGTTTTCTATCTCTTTTTTGTATATCAATTTATGGTAGTGCTTTATGTTGCCCCAGTATCCTTCTCTCATTTTCATTCTTGTTTTCTGTTTTCGGTTTGCTTCGTGTTCTTTAATGCACTTCCTTGCCTCTTTTGTCGCAAGCTTTTTCTGTTCCCGTTCCCATTGTTCCCATTTCCTCATTTCGCTTGTTCGGTTGTCAAAATCTTCCGTCCGTGCTTCCTCGGTTACTTGTTCTCGTGTTTCTATGTCCTTCTTCCATAATGCTATGTTCTCACGGCACCTGTTCCTTTCTTTCAGGTGGCCGTCCCTTTCTTTGCGGAGGGTTTTTGGGAGGTGTAGTCCATGTTGTTGTTCTGGTGCTGCCGCTTGTTTCGGTAGGTTGACATCCATCATTGCCCTGTCTCTTGCTTCCCCCATTATCCTTGCAACCACCCCTCCCGCGTAGTCTATTGCCCGTTTTCTGTGCCTTGTGCTGGCTGCTGTTTTTATCCCGTTTATTGCTTCTTGCATTTCATCTTGTAATTCCTTCGTATATGCAGCGTCCAGTGTTTGCCTGAGGGTATTCCCCTCTGCTTCTGTTAGCGGGAGTTTCAGTCTGTCTGTTTTTGCATGTTGTGGCTTTTGTGTCGTTGGTCTGTGGGTCCCCCAGGCTTTTAGGTCCAGTTGCGTTGTGCAGACCATTTTGTGGTCGCTCATGTGTAGCTCGGTGAGCTCTCCTGCTGTTGGTTGCGTGTAGTATTGTAATTCTGCTTTGCTTGCTAGCATTCTGTCTATGTTCCGTCGTTCATGCCATGTTAGTGTTGTTTCCCTGGTCCCTCCCACATCTTGCAGACCCGTGGCTTCCAGGGTTTTGTTCCATTCTTTGTCCCTGCTATTTTTCGGTGTTCCCGTCGTGGCATTCAGGTCCCCACAAATTAGTACTGTTTGTCCTACCGCATTTTCGCTGGCTGTGGTCACCATTCGCACATACTCCTGTATGCCATTTCTGGCCGCCTCTCTGTCGAGTTCCCCTCGTCCTGTCTCTTCCGCCACGTCTTTTCCTTCCACCGGGTAGTATACCCCTAGCAGGTGTAAGTATTTTCCTCCCGGAAAGTGGAGCAGCGTGTGTGTGAGTACTCCTCGTAAGTGCGGTACCTGCACCTCGGTGTAGTTATGTGGTTTGGCATATTCCCCTGTGAGTATTACGGCAAGGCCCGCCTTGTGGTTGCTCTCTTCTCCCTCCCCTTCCTCTGTTGGTATGTTTGTGCATATGTTTGACTGTTTTCTGTTTCTGAAGTGTCTTTTTATTTCCTCATTCGCAGTCTTAGTTTCCGTGACTATTGCTATATCTATCTCCCATTTTTTCATTTGCTCCTCCAGTTCATACAGTGAGTGCGGGGAGCCTTGTATGTTCCATGTTAGGAAATTTATGGTGTGTTGTTGTGCTTCTCCCATTTCTTCAGTGTTTAGGTTCTCCGTTTTTGGCATGTTCCCACCCCATTGCTTCAGTGCCTCCAGGGACCCTTTGGTTTCCTCATTGTCCCTTTTGTTCATTTTCGTTGTTGTAGTAGGTGGCGGGTATTTCTTGGCGTTCGCGGGAACTTGTCATCATCATATACTTTCAATATATATATATATATATAG